>BLKR01004779.1:0-97859 GCA_011170035.1 Teleogryllus occipitalis | reverse complement strand
GCGTGGGTGGAGGTGGGGCGGTGACGGGGCGGAGCGGGGCGGTGGCGGGGCGGTGGCGGGGCGGAGGCGGGGCGGAGGCGGGGCGGAGGCGGGGCGGAGGCGGGGCGGAGGCGGGGCGGAGGCGGGGCGGAGGCGGGGCGGAGGCGGGGCGGAGGCGGGGCGGAGGCGGGGCGGAGGCGGGGCGGAGGCGGGGCGGAGGCGGGGCGGAGGGGGGGCGGAGGCGGGGCGGAGGCGGGGCGGAGGCGGGGCGGAGGCGGGGCGGAGGCGGGGCGGAGGCGGGGCGGAGGCGGGGCGGAGGCGGGGCGGAGGCGGGGCGGAGGCGGGGCGGAGGCGGGGCGGAGGCGGGGCGGAGGCGGGGCGGAGGCGGGGCGGAGGTGGGGCGGAGCGGGGCGGAGAATGGCGAGACCTCGCGCGCCGACAACATTCCAGAGGTCGCGCGGAGGTCGCGGCGGCAGGTGCCGGGCGCGCGTGCGCTCTCCTGCTCGCGCTTGCACTCGCGCCTTCCGCTCGCCGCGCGGCCCCCGCCGCGGCCGGCCTCAGCCGCTTCCGGGTGGGGGGCGCGCAGGCAGGCGGTTTTCAATTTCCCCTCCACTGTGAAGGAGGAATTTATTTTTACACATATATTTTATATATAAAGTCGGTAACTAAATCTAGTCCATAACATATGTGGAACAATAAATAGGACATTAAAAAACAAGACCATAAAAGCCTCACAACTTCAATTCTACAGAGCATTAGCAGTGCATTAATACCTTCAATTTTACTTAATCAATCGTCATTCAATATATACTTAATACATTCAATCACAGGGACAAAATTCAAACATTAAAGAGCAACTGGCACGATCACATTTAACGTAGATCTCCGAAGAGAATACCCATTATAATGTATCAATATAACCCCAAAGGAAGTTGGCCATCTGTTAATAAAATGAGAGACTCATTCACTTTATGTGGAAACAGATTTTTGAAGCCTAAATGCAGGAAGCAGAAGAAGAAGAAGCAGAAGAAGAAGAAGCAGAAGAAAAAGAAGAAGAAGAAGAAGAAATTGGATACATGACGCTACTGCCTTATGGATTAAGCAGTTAAGAGGGGGGAAATCTTTTCTTAATAACTATCTTAAACTAACTTAATTTTAGCTTAATCCAATTCTAGAGATGTATGCACCTTGGCGTACCTAATTTGAATATTTTTTCTTCAATACTAAAAAAAAAACATTCTTTCATTGATAACAAACTGCTTATTATTTACATTAGATACATACCAATTCATTGAACTCATTCACTCTCACTGTACGGCACTTTTTTTCTGTTCGCCGCGGCACTGACTTGACTCAAAGTGTCCATGGTGCTTAGGCCCGTTGGGAGGCGTGGCAGGAGGGGCGTGGCGTCGCGTTCTCAACGAGTTCCTCGCCCGACGACGAGTTCCCCTCCATGTTCGGCTCCTTCCACTTGCTCGCATCACTTAGTGAATTTTAAATCTCGCTAACTGAGGGCTGAACGTGGGAATGAATGGGCAACTCGTTAGCCACACGTTGGCCACACGTTGGCCACTCGTTGGCCACTTGTTGACCACTCGATGGTCAGTCGTTGGTCACTCGTTGGTCAGTCGTTGGTCAGTCGTTGGTCAGTCGTTGGTCACTCGTTGGTCACTCGTTGGTCACTCGTTGGCCACTCGTTGGCCACTCGTTGGCCACTCGTTGGCCACTCCTTGACTACTCGTTGGTCACTCGTTGGTCACTCGTTGGTCACTCGTTGGCCACTCGTTGGCCACTCGTTGGCCACTCGTTGGCCACTCGTTGGCCACTCGTTGGCCACTCGTTGGCCACTCGTTGGCCACTTGTTGGCCACTCGTTGGCACTGAAATGTGTACAACATTTCTGTTCACACACGTGAAAGGGCTATTCGAATTAAGTGACGATTAATTTTGTATTAGCAAAGTGTGTTCTTGCTGTAGGGTATACGAGGGTCGTTTAGTATAAGTAGGGTAGGGGATACGAGGGTCGTTTCAAATTTATTAAACACTCCTCATGGACGCCCGTTACTTCGGTGTGATCATTGTAAAATGTGAGTTACACGTGCTATCTGCATTAAATGTATGATATAGTATTGTTTAAAATTATCTCATAATAATTTCTTAAAATAGAATTTCCCGATTTATGTAGGTATTGGTTTCAAAGTATCTAAACTACCTAATGAAATCGATGTTTGAATAATTAATTAAATTTGACAAATTAAAATCTTAAATACCACTTCTTTTGAAAGAAGTATTGACTAACGCTATGTTATAAACCAAATTAGGATATCCTACTACTCAAGGAAATACGATCGTTCCGAATTCGATTAAATCACATCGTTAACAGAATCGAGTATCAACAAACTGCATCATCAATTTTTCTGAGAAGGAAATTGAAACGACCACTTCTCTAATTTATTCACGAACATGTTTTAATGAAACATTCGTATCAAGAGATCGTTGGGATAAATGTCACTCAACTTGAATTAAGAGTATTTTACAATTCAGTAAATTTTCTAGAGGTACTATTAAATAATTTAGTTCTATTAATGAGTGTGTGAGAGTGAAAGAGAGAGAGTGAGAGTGAAAGAGAGAGATAGTGAGAGTGAGTGCGAGAGCGAGCACTACAGCAATTCATAGCAATCACAGAAGAGTACACGGTTGTTTCCACTACTGCATTTCGATGTTAAAACAGACTTCTCATGCTTAAAAATGGCCAACATTTCTATATGTACATTTTTAATTAAAAATCCCTAGAGATCTGGTTCTAAAAACTCCTTAGAGATCTGGTTTCCAACATCCCAATTTGTTTGTGCTTGTAGATTGACCATACGTCAAGAGAAATCAGTGCACAAAAACAACGCTAAAGCACGAACCATGATCATATTTCCTTTCACACGTTTTGAAAAAGACGTAAATTGATGAACTTATTCTATACATTAATACGTATCTGCCAGTGATAATCTTATGAAAAAATTATATTTATGCTTGCAACACTTGCGTATAATCATTTTAAAAAAGTATCAGATTTTGTTTATTTGGCGTGAGGAAGTGAGGATTTAGTTTTCTCCTTCATTCTGTCTCATCTCCCACTCAAAGAACCTCTAGATTTCCATCACTACTATTCTTAAACACAAAATTAATTTTCTGTTTATGTATTCCGCCCATAGTGATATCCTAAAAATATCTCTTTTCAGGCTGAGTAGCATTCATCTCAAAATACGTGTTTTCTTTTGAAACCTGTTTTCGTCCCGTAGTGTGTCGACATCTTATGTTGTTGCCAAACCATTAATTCTAGTTTCCAAAGAAACCATTGCGGTGGGTATTTCGTACAACTAGAACTGATAGAGATTGCGACTAAATTGAATTAATTTAAATAAAAACTAGGATATTACAAAAAACTTATAAAATTGGAGAAATGTAGAACATTGTATACAGTATGAAATAAGAAGCAATAATTAGCCAATGTCATCAAATAGTTTTCACCTCATCGTACGTAATCACATAAATATTATTTAAACATTACAAACCATTATTTAAATGTAATATAAAATGATAGCTAGCGAAAAAGGTCCCTTGCTATCTTGATTTATAGCCTAATTATACAGTACAAACATTGTGAACCTCGAATAATTATTTAAAAGTTAGAATTCAAGTGGAAGTGAATGCAGAAGCAGAATTAGAATAAAGGAATCGATAAGTGCTCAAAATATATTTCATGGCAACTTGAAATTTATTCCTAACTCTTCTTTCCTACACCTAGATTCATAGCACACATTTCCATATTATCAGTAAAGACGATATCCTGGACTTTGCAAAAATGTTTATCCCGCACCCCGTAGATAAATAAAATGCCATAAAAATCGTTATACAAAGATTATGAAGATTTCTGATTTGATTGTAAGAATTCCCACTTCACGAAAGCATTCTGTCCGGCACATCACGAAAGCTTTCTGAATAAAATGAAAGAACGAGTCATGACCTGGGCCTACTTAGAAGTCACAATGTTTGTTTAAAATTAACATTTTATTTTCAAACTTCATGCACAAATTCACCTTCGTAAATCGAATCGCCGAGGTTCTGCTTCCCTGATAAACTGTTTGTATCAATCGGCTTTAACACACTCTTCCCCACAGACTGCGTGTCGCCCGAACGAAGTATTCGTTCGACGATAGAAGGAAAAAACTGCATTTGGTGTGGGCCTTCATGCAATATCGGTCCCAATATATCTTGGCGGGTTAGCATTCTCCGAAGGTAAACCTCTGAATCGGGGACCATATATGCCGCATCGCAATGCGGATGTCAGAACGGGTCAGACAGCACGTCGCCGGCGCTTAAATGAATATCTTCGGAAATGAATACGGTGGTGTTGCTGGCGTAGAGATCGTGCAGCCCCTAGTTTCGAGTTCCGATGGTCGTAGAGTTTCAATAGCGGTGAAGTAGTTGATACGATGACGCATCTGTCTGGATGAAAATTGAAGAGGTCGCCTCTAGTAGATCGCTTCCGTGGTTTCTTCTGATCAATTATAGGTGTGTGTCGGAGGAGTTCCTAAACAACGGGCCACGGCCAGCGCCTCATCATGTCGCCGCTCCAATTCGTTGAATCCGTGTTCGGCCGAATTCGAATTCGGGAGAACTGTTTCGATAGTTGTTTAGTTCGATAGCTGTTTCGATAGTCGATCAATTCGGAGAACGGTTCTGTTTCGTTAGTTCGTGAAAGAATAGCACTGTACAAGATTCAATTCTTTCTTGTAAATTATGACTGGAAATAGAAAAAATACATGAAATTGGTTGCTGAACTTTGTTCCAACGTGAATCTAGCCTCACTAATGTAATAGGGTGAAGTTTCTTTTACAAACATCTAAATCATATTGCATCAAACATATCTCATATTAAATACGCATTTGAGCGAAAAGTTTGTGTAAGCGAATCTTTTCGATTCCCTTAAAAATCGCCATAAAGTAATGATTATACCCACAGGTATCTCAAAGAAAGTGAACCTCTATTTCGGAGCTGCAGGTCCTTTTATGATCTCGCGAATAAGTAATCATTTCACTACATTCCTGAAAATCATGGTAGATATGTTCAGTTAAGGCTGTAGCCAGTCTTCAGAGGACGTAAATCAACTGAATTTGGTTATGAGCACCATATATGTAGATGTAGGAACTTCCCTTAACTTAAATATCCGGCTTTCCTTCTTTCCACATTCTGTCCACGCTCCCTTCTTTATGGCTGAGCAGTATTGATACTCCAATCCCATTATACCCAAAGACTCTGACCGGGAGTGGTGGCTCAGTGCATCAACTGATATCATTGCAGTGCTTCTGACCGGGAGGTCCTAGGTTCGAGTCCCAACAGTAGCAAGATATTCGACACCTGCTTGTCAACCAGGGCGAATCCAGTCTCTGACTGGAGGAGAATTCTAGCGGCCGGCTGCTCGGATCGTTAGTTTTACGTGGTTTCTCCGATCAACACCAGGCGAATGTCGGAACAGTACCCTAACAAGCGGGCCACCGACCGCGCGCGATCTTTTCTTCCCCTTTCTTGTCCTATCCCCACCCCTTATACACACTTACATTAACATGCACTACACTACCACACATCCCGGGAGACCAATTGGGAGCTTAGAGCTGGTTCCGGCTGGGACGGTGTCCCGTTGGTGGGAGATACCTGGTTGAGGATATCCGCTAGCCGACGGTAGGTCGGCGCCGAATCTCGCCATCCAGCGGGGGAATATATCCGCCACCTCCGGAGAAAAAACATCTGCTATACTTACGGGACTTTCTTTACGGGACGATCTTTCCTTCCCCTTTCTTGACCTATCCACACTACCACACTATGCACCACACTACCACACATGCCGGGTGGCCAATTGGGAGCTTAGAGCTGGTCCCGCTTGGGACGGTGTCCCGCTGGTGGGAGGGTAGTTGGTCACCTGGGTAGTCGGGACCTTGGTCGTTGACGCGCCCGGAATCACTAACAACTATCTAACACAAGAATGTGCCATTATGCATGTGTAAACCCAAGTCCGAACGGGAATCGGCCGATTGCATCTCGCGGTCAATTTCTCTCACCTTCTCTTCCCAGTTAGTCCCCTTTCAATTTTGACTGCTTTAAAAGACTTAGGCCGTTTGCATCCCGGCCAATGTTTTGGATCATGGAAGGAGGAAAAATATAGAAATTTCCTTTCATGAGTAACGCAATTAGATGTTCTCGCAACAAACTAGATAATCCTCGGACACAGGTGAATGTAAGAACTGTGTTCGTGATCTAACTGAACTACAATTATTTGAATACTTCATATTTGAAAGAAGGGCCTTTTCTCTCCTCCATAGAGCAGCTCGTGATGCACGAAGAAATCAACATTCGATATACTTGAATTACAAAATTACAAGTCTTCCTTACTGTATCTGGCCATTATGATACAACAGTAACACAAAATGAATAAGGAAAAATGACGCGTTTTTTTCTCTTTCATATTCTTCAAATATAAAATCGAAAGGACGAATTTGTAAGCACCGCTACCGGAGCGAGATTTTCCTTGTACTCACGAGGAAAACCGAAAGATATGCAGTTGGGCTATGCTTCCATTGGGGATGAAGTAAAAGGCTTGGGAGGAGAAGACCGCGGATTGCTGTCGGGATACGTCCAGTCACACTAAGACTGTAGCACCAATAGATTCATCCTCGAAATCAACTGTTACGATTTCGGTTAATGTTCGTTATCACCTCATGATATTAAAGCCCAATTTCAAACTTTGCGTGACATCTGCGTTCTCGTAGAAATGCTGATATCACACGAAATCGTGGCATTCCACGAAATGTTGATATCCCACGTGAGGAAATACACAGACGCTCAGCACATATTCCGGACACAAGAATTAGAGAAATCGTAAGATGAAAAAAGAAAGGATCACGATTTGTTCTGGATACTCACTAATCTGCTTTCATAACCACCTAGAGATTGTTAGAGGTAACCAAAAAGAAAGATCAATCAGAGAACATAAATGTCCAATTCTGGCAGTGGAATATCCTGTATTCAATGAATTAAAATTTTCAAACAAAATCTAGTGGATTTGTGTACGAGACTCGCGCTTCTTGAAGAAGATGAACGGCCTTTCGCGGTCTACAAATAACCCAGAAGAGAACGAGCCTGGCTCACTCCAGTTGTAAATCTACTGTTGCCATTGGCTGCTTGACTAAGGAAAAAATGCTTCAAGTAATAGCGGCGGCGGATATACAACTAAAAATAAACGGCGCACACGTACCAGTCGCACTTGCACGTGTATGGCCATTTTCCCACGCACATTGCCTCTCATAGGGGGGACGGGAGCAGACTGCTCGTTCACTAAGTCTCGCGGCCTTAAGGCACACGGAAGCGCGGCGCACACGCCTCGATGACCTCACAGTACAACCCATAAACCAGCAAGCCTAGTTGTAAATCAACAACGGAGTTGTAAATCTCCCATTGCCCTCAGTTGCTTCCCAGAGGGGAACAACGATCCAGGAAGTAGCGGCGACGATTTACATCAAAATAAGCAGCGCGATCTAGGGTCGTCAGTCTCATTTTCTCGTGTAAAGCCATATTTTCACGTACAATGCCTCTCAGATAGAGGGCGGGCGTGGTCTGCCCTTCAACTGAGCCGACCCTCGAATGACCGTGCCTCGCTGGACTCTCACCGCCACACCGCGACCACCCACTAAGGCTCGCGGCCTTAAGGCGCACGGCAGGCGGTGCGCACGCCTTGATGACGTCACGGCATATCCCATAAACGAGCGAGCTTAGCTCACACCAGTTGTAAAACTATCGTTGTTCTCAGCTGCTCCTTTGTAGGAAAAATGCACCAGGTAACAGAAGCAACGGATTTACAACAAAAATTAGCAGCGCGAGCCAGGCTCACCAGTCTAACTTGCTCGTGTATGGCCATCTTTCCTCGCACATTGCCTCTCAGATAGGGGGAGGACACAGATTGCTCGTTGTCCGAGCCGACCCCCGAATGGCCGTGCCTCGCTGGTCGCGCTCAGCGCCGCGCCGCGCCCACCCACTAAGGCTCGCGGCAGCACGGTACGCACCCTTTGATGACGAGACGGCATATCCCACAAAACGATCTTAGCTCACGCAAGTTGTAAAACTATCGTTACTCAGCTGCTCCTCGGCGGGGAAAAATACAGCAGGTAGCAGCAATGACGAATTTACAACAAAAATAAGCAGCGCGTGTCACGCTCGCCAGTCGCACTTGGTCGTGTATGGCCATTTTTTCACGCACAATGCTTCTCAGATAGAGGGCGGGAGTAGACTGCCCTTCGCCCGAGCCGACCCCCGAATGGCCGTGCCTCTCTGGAACCACTCACCACCACGGCACGTTAACCCACTAAGGCTCGCGGCCTTAAGGCGCAGGCAGGCGGCGCGCACGCCTGACGACGACACGGCATATCCCATAAATGAGAAAGCATAGCTCATGCTCTTAAGTGCTTCTCTGTGGGAAAAATGCAGCAGGTAACCACGGCGACGGATTTACAACAAAAATTAGCAACGCGAGCCGGGCTCGCCAGTCGCACTTGCTGGTGTATGGCCATCTTTCCTCGCACATTGCCTCTCAGATAGGGGGAGGACACAGATTGCTCGTTGTCCGAGCCGACCCTCGAATGGCCGTGCCTCGCTGGTCGCGCTCAGCGCCGCGCCGCGCCCACCCACTAAGGCTCGCGGCCTTAAGGCACACGGCAACGCGGCGCGCACGCCTAACGACGACACGGCATATCCCATAAATGAGAGAGCTTAGATCATGGTCTTAGATGCTTCTCTGTTGCAGCAGATAACAACAGCGACGGATTTACAACAAAAATTAGCAGAGCGAGCCAGGCTCGCCAGTCGCACTTGCCGGTGTATGGCCATCTTTCCTCGCACATTGCCTCTCAGATAGGGGGAGGACACAGATTGCTTGTTGTCCGAGCCGACCCCCGAATGGCCGTGCCTCGCTAGTCGCGCTCAGCGCCGCGCCGCGCCCACCCACTAAGGCTCGCGGCCTTAAGGCGCTCGGCGGCGCGGCGCGCACGGCCTGGTGACGTCACGGCGCAGGTAGCCTGTTATTATGCATCCCACGCTTTCGCCGCGGGCGCTCGCGCTCTCCTGCAGAGAGAGTTCTTTATCTGGCATGCGTTATGGGCCGCGCGGAGAAATTCCGAGTTCGCGGCCGCGGTCCAGGGCACGACAGGACGTGCCCTGGGAGACCTGTCACCGCGCCGCGACCAGGCGACGTTTGGGGGACAAGAAACAGGGGACAGCGCGTGGGCGCGCTTTCGGGAGAGAGAGTACTGCCGAAGGTGGCTCAGAGCTTCAACTGATGTCATTGTAGTGCCTCTTGCCGGGAGGTCCTGGGGTTCGAGTCCTGACGGTGGAAGGATATTCGACAGCTAGCTGGGTCGAGTTCTGTCGCTGTCTGAAGGACAATTCTAGTAAACGAATGCTCTGGTTGGTGTTTACAATATAGGACAGCCAGTTTTACTTCTCCTCTGCAGGAAAGCGTGCGAAGAATTTTTTCGCCCTTCAAAATTTACGGCTTCGATTGCGTGAAGGTACTATAATAGAATATTATGTTGGAATCTGGTATAGGACATGTAGTTTTTAGATCGTAATTGTGGGTTGATGACAAAAATAAATCGTCGTATATTCAATAATATTTAAATATTTTCATAATTGTCTAGCAAAACCAATTACGAGTTGACTCATCGACCGCCAAAATTTCATTATTTATACTACACTTGAATAATAAGAGTGCAGAAGTAGCTTTTTCAGAAATATAATGAAGAAATATCTACCGAAGAAATCAGTAGAGTGGTCTCAAGGACTATCTTTGAATGTAGTTGCCTTTTAGGTTAATATTACAAAAATCCTAAGGACTCGAAGACTCAATGACAAATATCAGTAATATTGTGAGGTATTTTTATTGCACAAAACTCGATTAAAAGGACCAGAAACCTACACAGTTGCCTCCAAATTCAACTCCATATTCCACTCATTACCCGTGGTTTTGAACAGAATATTGATTGATATTTCAAAATCTCCTTTTTCAAAATTACAATCGAATTCGTTAAAAAACTGAATCGAAGAGTGTGAACGAAGAATTTCTCGCTGTGGTCGAGTCCCTTTTCTTCCAGTTAAACACAGAAATGCGACGTTTAATGGTAAAAACTCATGCGCTTGAATCTAAAATAGGGAACCGGATTGAATAATTCACTTTTAAATTCTTTTATTTACACCCTCTCTTCGTTGAGGGGCCAATTTCTTATCAACTTCTAGAAGGGTAGTTAGAAGCTTTCCAATTTGGAAGTTGGATGGTACCTTCTAACGAAATACGAACACAGAAGGAATACAATAAAGAATGCTATCGTTTTTATCCCCTAACGTAGTTATTTATGTCCGATCAATCTTTTCATTTCTGCACGTTCTTTTGACACGTTCAACAATGCTTAGCACGCGAAACACAACACATTTTGAGAGGAACCAAAACAAATCGAAGAGATCTCGTTCCCTTAAGCGGAACGTGCGTCAAAAATACATTCCTAAAAAAACAGACTGCGCTTGTTAGTTGCCCCTACAAATAGCAGTGCCAGTCGCGAGAAAAAGTTGTCGGGCAGTGTACAAATCGAAGAACCGTCCAGCTTTTTTCGGTAGCCGTCAGCGGCACTCGAAATGGATACGCTGCCGTCGAGCCGCTCGAATTCTACGCGCAGTTTCTGAGGCGGAGGAGAAGGTGGTGGCGAAGGAGGGGAAGATGAGGGGAAGGAAGGAGAAGACAGGGGTGGAGACGGTTTACAGTGAGTAAATGCCAGAGCACGGACCTTCAAAATTGAAATCTAATTTCCTTTTTTACAGTTATGAAAAATTAATGTAAATCATAAAAATATTTATTGTATCGTATTGGTATTGTTGATTAAATTTCTCAAATTTACTTGTGATATGTACCAGGAGGATAACTTCTTGGGGGTAAAATTAGCGGCCAATTTTCTGTAAAGAGATGTTTCTTCTTGATTAATTCTTGCATTTCGCAGAACTGTTTTATATTTTTTATTGATACGTTAATGTTTGTTTTTGCCTTCGATATACACTCTGCATAAATTACCTGGATCGAGAGGATCGCGGATACGAGGAAATATGAAAACAATTGAAAGATACCACATGTTCTCTACCGAAAGGAATTGTGAGACGGTATTATGAAAGGGAATTGAGGAAGGGAAGTACGAAAAGCGAAGTTAGTAGCTAATTAGTATACAAGTAAAACTGAATGATTATATAGTTGAAAAATAATATATCGTATATACCACGGGCGTTAACTGGTTCTTTGGCCTTTGACTTTTTGTCACCACTCGATCATTAGAACCTTTATAACGCCTTTGATACATAAATAAATATTTCGTGTAATTGAAAAGTTTAAATCACCGTATAAGAATCAGTACGATATTTTTCATTAACAATATTTCCCCCTAAATTTTAATAATATGATTCTGGCCCAGGGTAAGTTCTTTGACTGACACAATCATCCTCGGAATTCAAACTGTTTCAAACACTTATGTGTACGTTTAGTCAAGGATGTTACTTCACTTGTTTGAAGCGATATTTGGAATCGATAACATCTAAACGATAAAACTTCGATGTGTCGATCATGTCGCGGTTCTGTACTTCAAATATTGATCGGCGCCGATACCTCAGAAATTTAGGAATGTTCACAGAGTTAATGTAAGGATTTTAAAACAATCGCGAACATCAATCAATAGCAATCTCGACCTTCTGCGGAAGTACAGAATGAGTTACGCATGCTAAGATACTCAAAAGTGGTACAGACCGATTGAGATATTACTACAGATTGCTGTACGCTACCCCGTTATCAGTTGATAAATTCACAATTATTTTCCATTTCTTGCATATCGCATTTAACGAGAAGAGTTTATTTCTTTTTTGAATGAAATAATAGCAATACTTTAGCCGTAAATATGATAATATTTTAGAAATAAAATGTTTAAAAAAATTCAAGCTTCAAGCTTCAAAAATTCAATTGAAGTGCATCAACTGTATTAATGGAGAGTTAAATATATATCATCTTCAATCAATGTTAATTTTGTAAGTAATATATGTTTATTGTTCACACATGCGAACAGGTTGTAAAAACACTTTTAATTAAAAAAAATTAAAAGTGACCCAATTTTACAGATTTGATATGGCATTTTAAAATTAGTTCATTATATATAGCAACCACTCTGTCCCGCTCAACAGCTATACAGGAATACTGCAGGGGATCGATTACATGCTATCAATCCCCAAGTCTCGATTCGATCGAATGTAGCGAATATAGCAACCACTCTGTACCGCTCAACAGTTATACGTGAATGCTGCAGAGGATCGATATCATGATATCAATCCCCAAGTCTCGACTCCGAGACTGGTAAGCCGGCAACGAAAATAGCGCGAATCGGAAGTGGCGGCGGCCGAGGCCGCGCCGCGGTGCGAGTGCACTTGAGCCGCTGCGGTCGCGCCGCGCCGCGCCGCTTCCTTGTACAGAAGCCGCTCACGGGCTCTAATTGGTCGGGCGACCGCCGGCGCCGCCGCCACCGCCACAAAAACGACGCCCCTAACCTTGCTCCATTCAGGAAAGCCGTATAAGGCAAGCTTTCATTATGTTATTACGGGGTCCGCGTCGCCGCTGCCACCGCCGCTGCCGGGCGGGCGGGAGAACGTGCGAACGATGGACGGGTGGAAGAAGGGACATAGGCGGTGGGCGATGGGCGGGAGGCAATAAGCGGTGAGCAATAGGTGAAGGGTGATGCATGGTGGGCGATAGGTAGTGGACAATGGTCGATGCGAAGATGGCGGTAGGTGGTGTGCAGTGAGTGTTGAGCGTTTGGCGATAGGCTGTGGACGATAGTCTGTGTGGACTGTGACGATAGGCTGTGGATAATGGGCGATGTTCACTAGGTGGTGAGCGTTTGGCGATGGGCAGTGAGCGGTAGTCCGTGTGCGATGGGTAGAGGACGATAGAGAGTTGGGGATGGGCGGTGGGTGGTGAAAATGGGTGATGGGCAATGGGCGATGGGTAATGGGCAGGAGTCAATAAGTGGAGAGCAATAGGTATTGGTGCGTGGTGATCGATAGGTAGTGGACAATGATCAGACGAGAATAGAGCGATGAGCGATGTGCAGTGGCTGGTGAGCGTTTGGCGATGGGCAGTGGACGATAGTCGGTGGGCAACGGGCAGACCATCGTCCACTGGGTGATTGCGATGGGTGGCTGACTGTGGGTGACGGGCAGTGGGTGGAGAGAATGGGCGATGGACAGTAGGCGATGTACAGTGGGTGGTGCGCAATGGGCGATGATCCGACGAGGAGGTAGCGGCGGCCGTGGCTTTTCGTCCCGGAGACAAAAAGACCCGGGATCGCATCCCGTAAAAGGCGGCCTGGCGCTGGGCTATTGTGCGGACGCTTTGCCTTATAGGGCAGGCGGTAGCTGTCCGCGCGGTGTTGGCGGTGGCGGAGGCGGAGGCTGTGGAGGTCCCCACTAGGCCACTGGGCCGATCCGTCTCCACCGCTCGCTGCAAGCAGCTGCCGGCGAAAGTGACGGAGTCAGAGCTCTGCACTTCCGCGGGAGTGTGTGAGCCAGGGAGGTGTGAGTGCGAATGTAACATGGTAACGCCGCTCTTAACATTTGCTAATGGCACACTCAAGGTCAGTTGGCGAATGAAGATTGATTGTATCCTGTTTCTGGGCGCGTCAACTGTTCTGGTCATTAGTCCTTAAATCTAGTAGAAGTATGTATGGAGTGGAGGCGATGTGGTTCCCCGCTGGATAATAAGATCCGACGCCGACCTACTCGTAGGCTAGCGGGGTTTTCTCATCAAGGAATATCCCACTAGCGAGGTACCACCACAGCATGTACAAGCTTTAAGCTCACGACTGGCCTCCCGATATGTGTGGTGGCGTAGTGCATGTAAGTGTGTGTATGTGAGGGGAGAGGATAGAACAAGAAAGAGGAAGGAAATATCGCGCGCGGTCCATGATCCGTTTGTTAGAGTACCGCTCCAACTTTCGCTTGGTGTTGATCGGAGAAACCACGGAAATCTACCCGATCAGAGCAACCAGTCGCTAGAATTCTCCTCCAGACAGCAGATTCCATCTAGCTATGTGGCTAGTGTCGAAAATTCTGCTTCTGTGCCGTCGATACTCGAATCCTCGAACCTCCCAGTCAGAGATAGTGCAGGGACATCATATGATACCCTGAGCTACATCAGTCGTTTTGGCGAATTTACTACTTCTACTCCTATGATTCTCCAAAACGTCGGGCTCCTTCCGTAGGCATAAATAGACGGAGGTTCATTGGATATTATTTACTTCCTGCTTCATGAAGTCTGCTTTGTGCTACCCTAGTTCCCAGCCGACGAGTGAAGAAAACAGTATATTTTAACGATGCTAACGCACTGAGGTTAAGGTCTGAAAACATTATATTACCATATCTGACTTGATTACCATTCTGAGATTTTCCTTCTTCCTCTTTCAAATTATGGTGCATCTTTTACGGAATACAGAGTTTATGATCAGGCACATGGGATATCGTTTGTTGACACACGAGGCGTGTGGTCTGTTTTATAATCAGGTATTGTCGTGGAATATTTCAACAGAATACTTCGTAACTGCTGATGTAATTTACTTAAAGTGAATAATATGTAGATACAAATAACATATTTGTGAGCTGTTTAAAAAAGCTCTCTAGATACTGTATTTTGATGTACTGACATTGGTCTTATATTAACCTTTAATACAGTGACTAGCGACATCGTTACACCATTTATTACTTTAATAGTATAATGACCTGAAAAATGTTGAGGAGAAAAATCGACAATGGGATCGTGACTTGGCTCAGTTTCAACGTAAATGTTGGCGTGCGTGAGAAATGAAGCCCCCACGCGAATGCTAACACACACCAACACGAAGAATAAATCAGTAATGATATATTACACGCATTGCCCTGTAATTCGTTTGTTCACCGATGCCTCGCCCACATTCCTATTTCAGATTTGCTAAACATAACGCGCACTATTTATTTTGTCCCTTTATTACGCGGTAAAACATAGCAATTACCGATCTATCATCATATATGACAATTCCAGGAAAGACAATTGGTATTAATAAAGAATGAGCGCTTAAATTATTATGGTCTGTTTTTGCATTATATTTGAATTATTAGAATGGAATTACATGGAAACGCGCTGAAATGATAATACGCTAATTAAGAACGTCGCTGAAACTTTTTTTCTCTCCTACATAGTTTCGGTTTTATTATTCAGGAACAACAGAAAACGAAACGTAATTGTTAACGTTTCATTATCATCATCATCATCATCATCATCATCATCATTCATTCATTCATTTATTTCAGAGGATCCAGGCAATAGGCTTTTAGCTAATTCATTTCCATAGATCGGGTATCAAAAATAACACAAGAAAAAAAAGGCTGCTTCCCAAAAGAATACGAAAGGTTATACCATTCCAAGAAAACGGAAGAATTCGTAACAATTTGCTCTTTCTGATTACTACATCAGAACATCCAGAAAAAAATATAGGCGAATATTCGGCATTATTATTATTATTATTATTATTATTATTATTATTATTATTATTATTATTATTATTATTATTATTATTATTATGTCATTATTATCATTCTGTATATATGAATGAATTCCGAGTTGAACCTCTCGACACCTGTCGCGCAGCCTTGCATCTTTACTTATGAAGATCCCTTCCGTGACGCGGCGCCGCGGCAGAGGCGAGGACAGCCGCCAATCGCCGAGAACAATTGCCGGTGCATCCCGGAGGTCAACGCGCTGGGAAAGGTGAAGGCGACCGTTAACCCATGAGTTACATCGCCAGCAGGCGCTCGTGGAGATAAGGTCCCCACGCGTCCTCCAAAGGAGGGGCGCAGGCGTGAATTCCACGGCCCGGCCGGGGAGATAGGGAGGAGGAAACTGGCGGGGCCGAGGGCGCGGCCCGGAGAGAGGGGCTCCATTCATCCCAGCTCCTGCGGTGATAGCGGACGGGTAGCCGGCTCGGCACGGTGAGGAGGGGCGAGGCTGAATATGGCAAGGGGAGAAAGGGGGAGGGGCGGGCTGGGAGGGTAGTAGCCAGGCGGGTCAGAGCTGGGCGAGGCAGAGTTGGGCAGGGAGGAAGTGGGCGGTGCAGAGCTGGGCGGGGCAGAGCTGGGCGGGGCGGAGCTGGGCGGGGCGGAGCTGGGCGGGGCGGAGCTGGGCGGGGCGGAGCTGGGCGGGGCGGAGCTGGGCGGGGCGGAGCTGGGCGGGGCGGAGCTGGGCGGGGCGGAGCTGGGCGGATTCTGGACATTCGACTTCTAGGTCGAATTCAGCCGCTGTCTGGACGAAAATTCTAGCGGCCGGCTGCTGTGATCGGTAGTTTACTGTGGTTGCTCCAAACAATACCAGTCGAATACTGAAGCAGTCCCTAAACAAACGGGCCACGTACCGCGTACGATCTTTCGTTTCACACCCTTGCCACCTCCTCTCCTCTTTAACACATGAGCTCGCGATTGGAACCTTATCCGGCTTCGAGAGATACCTGGTGGAGGAAACCTCGCAACCATATATACAGGACTAAAAACCATTGTAGTTGCCTCACCCGGAAACTAAATAATCATTTATTCCCCGACTATCTGCAAGTCTCCCGAGCATGCTGGTGTCCAGAAGAGAGGGATGTCCTCATTTTACATTATCCATTACAGTTAGTGGAAGTTTAGAATCTACCCTCTCAACGCCTTTCAGGGGTTTCCCGCGGACGCATCTCCGTCCTCTTTTTGAGAGGAAAGTTGCCGAGATACCTCGTTTTATCTCAGCTACGTCAGCCGATATCGAGAATGGGGTTTCTGACAGGAGCATAAGTATTGAGGCTGAAGAGGATGATGTATGGTGGGTCCGTTCCTTCATGCCACAATACAACAGATATCAGGAACGGCACCGTCCAAATAAAGTGTCTTTCACACATGCACCACACGGACCGACCAGGATTGAAAGGATATTTTTTGGAAAGGCAATACTTGGTAGGTGGGAAAGATAACCGTGGAGCAACAAACGGGTTAATACCCATGCCTCTGAGGAACTCTTGCCGTGCACTCCACAGTACTTATGCCTTAAGGTCCACGCCCCCCCCCCCTGTGGGATGTATTTTGGGGGAATATTTTCGAAGGACAAATTATGCCCCTCTGGAAAGGAGTTCCTTATGTCTAATCACTCATCCTTAACTTATGGAAAAACGCATGTAGTCATATGATCTATGTTTGTCGGCTGCTTTTTCCGTTCGGATGAGAGAGTAAAAGCAATAAATCAGGCACGTCAAACGGCGCCCGCACGAGCTACTTGCCCGCCTGGGAAGCCCGGCGCTCCAACGGGCACGGGCAACTTCCTCTGAGTCCGCACTCATTTCCCCTTAAAATCCAGAAAAGGGTGTACATGCGCAAGCTGAAGCGGCCCGAGGCAGTGAATTACGGCTTCATACGTTTGCCAGATTTTTTCAATTGATTTGCTTTGATTTTTTCGTGTTTCTGGGCACGTCAACTGCTTTGGTCATTAGTCCCGTTAGTGTAGTGCATGCTTTTCCTCGGGATATGCGCGGTGATCTTCCCCCGCTGGATGGCGAGATCCGGCGCCGACCTACCGTCGGCTAGTGGGGTTTCCCCTAACCAGGACTCTTCCACCAGCGGGGCAGCGCCCCAGCCGGGACAAGCTCTAAGCTCCCGACCGGCCTCCCAAATATGTGGTAGTGTAGTGCATGTTAGAGTAAGTGTGTGTGTGTAAGGGGAGAGGATAGGACAAGGAAGAGGAAGGACAGATCGCGCGCGGTCCGTGGCCCGTTTAGTAGGGTAATGCTTCGGCATTCGCCTGGTGTTGATCGGAGAAACCACGGAAAACTACCGATCAGAGCAGCCGGCCGCTAGAATTCTCCTCCAGACAGCGACTGAATTCGACCTAGATTTTTTCAATTAAATAACCGAGAATTGTATTATATCTTTATTCTTTACTACTTTTTATTATTATTATTATTATTATTATTATTATTATTATTATTATTATTATTATTTCGCGTTTATTTTCTTACTAAATTCTCCTTTATACATCGTAGTTATGTGTCAGGAATACGTTTGAATTGCAAATTCTTTCCATGTTTTCGTTTTGTGTTGTGATATGAAATTGATTAAGTTATTTATTGTATTTAGCAATAATGTGAAATAAATTAACAAGTCTCCCTAAGATAACAATAATCGCTTACAGACGGACAGCGCTTTTTCAGACAAAAATATTTGTCTATTAAACCTGAACGTAGAATGTTCATGCTTTTATACCATTCTTAAGTATACAGGTTTACAAAATCAACATACTTTTGATTAATTTTTTAATTCTTTTTTTCTCAATTGAGAATCTGGAATCGAACTGATGTATAGTTTCATTTTAATGGATCATTTCTTTGCCTTAAAGAGAAAATTGAAATTGATGTAGCTAAATTTGTGACAATTTCAAGTAATTTCTCCCAAAGACTGACAGTCTTAAGTCACTCCGGAGGAATTTGTACAACCTTTACTTTTAAATCTCGCGCCAAATTATCTGAACGCAGTGCCTGCGAGTTCTTGTAAGCTTGTAATCTTCTCCGCGACATTGACATGTCTGCAATAATTGATAGAAAACATCGAATTCCTTGATAGACTTCACTGAAATGAAATCACACGTATGAAACATGTAGTCAGTTAGGTACATCAGTGTAATTGAAATATAATATTCTTGAAACTCTGAAATATTCCAGGATGATGTGTATTTTAATATTAAAAGATTGGAAGGTTTCCAAGGAAGACAAACACAAAGATTGGACTTTTCGACTCGAGTAAACTCATTCATGACCAACATTAAGATTGTGATGTTCCATCTTTGCTTAATTAAATCGAATAATTAAATTATACAAATTCCTTTAACGCAGTGATCATCATTATTATCATCATCATCATCATCAATTTTACTTACACTTTCACCAGCTGTTTTAAAGCCGACGTCACCGACGGTGGCTGATGATCTCAAACGCTGCTATTTTACTCACGATGAGATGCGATCTCCTTGGCACTCTCCGTCAGTGCATCTTTGTTGCTGACCTCATGATCATTGCATGCTTGGCAGAATGCATTGGCAACATTCGTTTCTCCCTATATTCTCCCTATCCCTCTTATGCATACTTTCTACCTCTCCCTTTATTGTTTATTCTCTCTTCGTTGGCTAAACGTATCTTGAAATTCCATCCCACCTACTTATCGTGCAATAAATGACAATGGAGATATGACACCTGATCATCACATTTAGATGCAAAGTTTGTATGCTATTGGTTGGTTTATTTAAGTGCCGTTTGTATTTTATTCTCACCAAAGGATGAAGCTCTTTACCTCAACTAGTCCTGCACGTAAGAGATTTTCCCATTATCATCATATTTTTAAAAAAATATTTGTGCAAAAGTACAATAGAATTCATTTAAACATTAGTATTACTAATAGACTAAAATATATAAATGTCCATTTTTAAAGAAATCATCATCAAACATTTCCTTTTTTAATTTCACAGCGGTTTGGATCACCCATAATCGTCAAGAAAACTCTGTGCGTTAAATGTAGCAAATTAATAATTTACATAGATATTTACTGGAACAAAAATTTCAAGAGGAAGGATTAATCATTGTCAAAGAGAGATTATCTAAAGAACAATCTTCTTTTGTTGTGCCAACAAGAATAGTTGTTTGGAATACCAAAATTTGCGGTTAAGTAATATCAAAAATGTCTATAATAGGTATCAGACAAGCCGGTAGTACTTAACGGATTGTCAGCGTTTAGAACTGTCTTCGGCGATGGTAATAACGAAGAAGAATATGACACCAACAGCGGTAAAGGTGTTGATGGAGATGCCGAGAACAGGCATTATCAGCTTCAAAGGACGACTCTATTTCCGATGTCGATTGCTGTGGGGTCGGAGTTAACACAAGCAATTGCTCCAGTGAAATTCTTTGCGTCAATTTCAATGTTAGCAGTGGCTGTGAAGGTTGAAGTAAAGGCAGAAGTGATTCAGTTGGAGGCAGGGGCATTGCCAACTGCGATGAAGAAGGCAGCAGAGGAGCCGCCAGCACGTACGGCAGCTTTGGCGCCGGAGTCGTGGCGGCGGAGGCGACGGCGGCGGCGGCGACAGCCAACGAAGCTTGTAAATAGAAACCACCTGCGGACGCAAGCGCCGCGTCGCCAACGCAGCTGCCGCCGCCGCCGCCGCCGCCACCTTCGGCTGTGACCGCCACTGCCGCCTGCAACGCCTCCGACGCCCCGACTGTTCCAGCTACCTCCACCGCCAGTGCCTCCGCCAATACCACCGCGACCGCCACTACTGCCACCAGCACAGGCAACACCAACGCCGCCGCCAACGCCACCGCCACCGCCGCCACCGCCACCGCCACCGCCACCGCCACCGCCACCGCCACCGCCACCGCCACCGCCACCACCACCACCACCACCACCACCACCACCACCACCACCACCACTACCACCGCCGCCGCCGTCACTACTGTCACCGTCGCTACCGCCATCGCCACCTCCACCTCCACTGCCACCGCCACCACCGCTTCCACTACAGCTACCTCTAACGCCACCTCCACCGCCATACCCACATCCATCTCCACTCCCAGCACCACCTTCACCTCCATTTCTTCCTTCACCGCTACCTCCTCCATCACCACTTCCTTCATCACCTCCACCATCACCTCTTTCATCACTTGATCACTTCCTCCTCCATTACCTCCAACCCCACCTCCACCTCCTTCATTACCATGGTCACTTCCACCTCTATCTGCACCTCATCCACCACCACCTCCTCCATCACCTTCACCTTTCCCACCACGACCACCTCCACATCCACCTTCGCCGCTACGACTACCTCCACCGCCACCTTCCCCGCCACCGTTTCATCGCCACGCCACCGCCACCCACCGTCACCGCCACGTCACCGCCTCCGTCACCACCACCGCCACCGCCACCGCCACCGCCACCACCACCGCCACCACCGCCACCGCCGCCAACCGTCACTACCGCGCGCGCCGTCGCGTCACCGCTGCCTCCTCCACCACCTCCCTCAACGCTCTTGCTGCCTCGTGTCTCCACCGCCAGCGTAGCGTTCGCAGAAGCGCCAGCGGGCGGTCTTCATTCAAGCCCCGGCGCCGCCGCTTCCGCGAAGCGCCCCGCCGCTGAATGGGCGCCGCTTGCGCCGCTGCTCACTTCGCACTCGGCGGAGGCCGCGAAATTCCTCCGCTGCTTAGCGGCACTTGGCACAGCCACTGGCACCCGCCCTGCAATCCCCACAATAAGCAACTGGGAGCGGTAGCTCAGTGCTTAACTGATGTCACTGCAGCGCCTCTGACTGGGAGGTTCTAGGTTCGAGTCCTGACGGCGGCAGGATTCAGTTGTTAGACGAGACATCAGTAGTTTTCCGTGGTTTCCGATCAGCTGCCGGGGGGGGGCGCGCGGGTACTACACTATCACATATTCCGGGAGACCGTAGGGAGCTTAGAGTTTGTCTTGGTTGGGGCGGTGTCCGCTGGTGGGAGAGTCTTAGGGGGAAACCCCGCTAGCCGGCGGTAAGGTCGGCGCCGGATCTCGCCATCTAGCGGGGGAAGATCACCGCCACCTTCTGAGGAAAACATTCACTACACTTACGGGACTAATGACCTGAGCTGTTGACGCGCCCGGAATTACTAACAACCAACCAAATACAATAAGCACCACCAGTTGGTTTTCAGCTGTAAATTCCGGAACTATGAGGAATGTTGATATTGATTCACTAAGGTGTGAGGTATCATTGCTATTAACAGATGTAACACTGGTTAGATTGATATCGAAGATGGAGAGTCTGTATTTCGAAAATCGTTTAGTATCCAGACGTGATTGAAAATAGAGGAAATGTGTGTCGTTATATTAACTAATATTTACCTTTATAAATGAGCTTTCTTCAAAATTCGATTATTTCTAATCTATTTTGTTTATTCTTCGGGGGAATTTAAAGGTGTGAATTGTTATAGTTACATTTTGTCTTTTAAAAATGTTTGTTTCCACAATAACAGGCGAGGAGTTCTAGCCTCTTTTCTATGCAATGTATTTATTTCCTTCTTCGCCAATATGACCCTGAAGTAGTACGAATAAAAACATGGGCAAGGAGTAAATATATTTTTACCTTTTCACTTATTTCAGAGGTTTTAAAATGTTATGTTTCTATTTTGATATATTTTTAATATTTCGATACCATCAATTGCCAAAAATCTAGATCAATATCGCTAGTGCCAGGAAACAAAAATCCTGATACTCCAAGAATATGCACAGAATCATTTTTGATTAAGCATTCTTCCCTGAAAATATATTATATATTTTCTAGTTCCGAATGCTCAATCCCCATCTTTGCGTTGTATGGTTTCATAGCCACACCGCGGCAGTTCTTTAACAGGCTTAGAGAGTCGCTCTTATATTTATGACATATAACGAGAATTCTGGGAGTGCAACTTCTTGAATTCTTGCCAAGATCCCGTAGAACTCGTAAAGTGGAAGAGTGGTGGACAAACTTGCTGAAATGTGTATTTGCTATCGTTAGAATCTGTGCCAATGAGGCTGACCTCGCAGTGTGAAGAATATTAACATATTTAAAGCTTTGAAGTGAGCGCGTGGTTGCATTACACCATGAATTTTTATTCACTCCGAGACCGGTTCTTCGGTATTCTGAGTGATTATTTCCTCGGTTTGGGTTCTCGTCCCACTTTTCTTGAGGTTCGTATTCCGAAATCGATGTTCGTGCGATTATTGCGAAGGATTCATTGTATTTGGACTGTCATTGTACTTTGAGCATGTTTGTTATTCATGGAAGTTATACAAGTTGGAAACTAAAAGCCCCAGCCGGGAAAAGTCGTCGCGCAGTCAAACATCACTTCTGGTAACCACTACAGCCATAATTCCGAGTGGTAGATGGGCGTTGCGAAACGGAAAACATATTCCTATGTAATTTTCAAAACTTACAATTGGGTTCAGGTGATAAAATGTGAATAATAATGATAATAATAATAATAATAATAATAATAATAATAATAATAATAATAATAATAATAATAATAATAATAATAATAATAATAATACAATAGTAATAACAGACTATACGGCTAAAAAGACTACCGAACCGGATGTCAAGTCTCAAGAATACTTGCATTTGTATCATCTATTTCAATTACAAACCACACGTTGTTGAAAAGTATAAAAAACGTTGTGGCAAATTAAACTTCAATTTAGTTAATTCACTATGCATTGGATCACGTCTATTCCAAAACCATTCATCATTGCGTAAAATAATTCGATCAACGAATAGGTCGAGCTCGTAGGCACGCTTAGTACCAACTTCTCTAATAATTGAAAATTCTAGGTATTTTAGAGACATTCAGAGCAAGCTGCTAGAATTTGCTATTGCGATATCTCACAACAGATCAAAAATATATTCCTGGCGTGAGTTGCTTCCTAAATAGAAAGTATACAACGGAGGACAGAAGTAATATTACAATAAAAATTAAAGAAAGAGAAGGAAATATAAAGAATTAAGAAGAAATACAGAGAGAGAGAGAGAGAGAGAGAGAGAGAGAGAGAGAGAGAGAGAGGCAGAGGGAAACAAAAAATAAAAAGTGGAGAAATAAAGCAAGAAGAAGATGGAGAAATGAAGTTGGAGAAACGAAGGAAGAAGAGGTTGGATAAACAAAGGAAAAAGGATATGGATAAAGGAAAAAGAAGATGGAGAAACACAAAAGAGGGAGAGAAACGAAGGAAGAAAGAGGAAGAGAAATGAACGAATAAAGAGGAAGAGAAACGAACGTAGAAAGAGAGAAATGAAAGAAGAAACAAAGAGATAAATGAAGGAAGGCACAAAGAGATAAATGAAGGAAGACACAAAGAGATAAATGAAGGAAGACACAAAGAGATAAATGAAGGAAGACACAAAGAGATAAATGAAGGAAGACACAAAGAGATAAATGAAGGAAGACACAAAGAGATAAATGAAGGAAGACACAAAGAGATAAATGAAGGAAGACACAAAGAGATAAATGAAGGAAGACACAAAGAGATAAATGAAGGAAGACACAAAGAGATAAATGAAGGAAGACACAAAGAGATAAATGAAGGAAGACACAAAGAGATAAATGAAGGAAGACACAAAGAGATAAATGAAGGAAGACACAAAGAGATAAATGAAGGAAGACACAAAGAGATAAATGAAGGAAGACACAAAGAGATAAATGAAGGAAGACACAAAGAGATAAATGAAGGAAGACACAAAGAGATAAATGAAGGAAGACACAAAGAGATAAATGAAGGAAAACACAAAGAGATAAAGGAAGGAAGAATCAAAGTAAAGGAAGAAAGAGAGACAGAAACAAAGGACGTAACAACAAGATAGAAAATGCAAATAAAAACAGAATTTTCTTGCGGACTACCAAAATTTCCCCTCGGCCCTACTGGACCGCGTGTACCATTGATTAACGAGCGCTTTTCGCGAGTGTCCCACGGCCGGCGGGCAGTGGCTTTACGCAGACGGGCGGGCGCGGCGGCACGCGTCTTCACGTAGCGCGTCGGCCGCTGCCAGAAACGCTCCGAATGGGGCGCCGCACGCTGCGTGGGAGGCCTGCCGCCCGGCGGGCGAAATCGGAACGAATCGGATGAGCGTTCGCCACGCTCCCGATTACGCCCCCGTGCGTGTGCTGGCTCCTCGCGATTTTCTACGGAGCGGCGCAAGCCAGAAGTCCCCGCTTCAACACCCATCCCCTGATTGTACGGGGTGTGTACGATTTCAACAGCTGTTGGGTTGTGCGTTCTTGTCTCCCCAAATGGCGCCGCGTAGGCGGCCCGCCGCCTGGCGGGCGGGATCGGAACGAATCGGATGAGCGTTCGCCACGCTCCCGATTACGCCCCCGTGCGTGTGGTGGCTCCTGGCGATTTTCTACGGAGCGGCGCGAGCCAGAAGTCCCCGCTTCAACGCCCACCCCCTGATTGTACGGGGTGTGAACGATT
Source organism: Teleogryllus occipitalis (assembly GCA_011170035.1). Taxonomy (NCBI): domain Eukaryota; kingdom Metazoa; phylum Arthropoda; class Insecta; order Orthoptera; family Gryllidae; genus Teleogryllus; species Teleogryllus occipitalis. The sequence continues at coordinate 72,702 of BLKR01004779.1, read as the reverse complement.
TCAACAACTGTTGGGTTGTGCGTTGTCTCCCCAAATGGCGCCGCGTAGGCGGCCCGCCGCCTGGCGGGCGGGATCGGAACGAATCGGATGAGCGTTCGCCACGCTCCCGATTACGCCCCCGTGCGTGTGGTGGCTCCTGGCGATTTTCTACGGAGCGGCGCGAGCCAGAAGTCCCCGCTTCAACGCCCACCCCCTGATTGTACGGGGTGTGAACGATTTCAACAACTGTTGGGTTGTGCGTTGTCTCCCCAAATGGCGCCGCGTAGGCGGCCCGCCGCCTGGCGGGCGGGATCGGAACGAATCGGATGAGCGTTCGCCACGCTCCCGATTACGCCCCCGTGCGTGTGGTGGCTCCTTGCGATTTTCTACGGAGCGGCGCGAGCCAGAAGTCCCCGCTTCAGCTCCCACCCACCGATTGTACAGGATATGAACGATTATCTCACCTATTGGGTTATGCGTTCTTTTCTCCTCAACTGGCACCGCGTTTTGTCATTCAGAGCTGACGCTATTTTGGAGTAAATTATAATTATTTTTGTTTTGTGCGTCCTGACAAGTCGAGTAAAATCAGTAAATAATTTTTTGGATTATTGCTGTCGTGTAACGTTTTGAACGAAGTATCGTCTTTCTGCGAGGCTTAGTGTTTTGAGAAAGAACCATACAGAGAAACCTAACCAAAGCGATCGCTGAGGTCACGTGAGGTTACGTTCCCAACGTTGAGATCAAATGGGTTGATGAGGTGCGTGTATGAGCATGTTTCACCCTACTTGTGTCTGCTATACTGTGTAAAATACTGTTCACTACAATAGTGATACTGTGCTTCAGTTCTTGTTTTGTCATGTTTTGAATGTTATGAAACCACAAAACAAATTTCCGTATGACTGATTTAAACATAATGAAAAATTAATTTTCTTTCCAAATTAAGAAACTCATTACGAAATTTTCAGGTAAAGAAGGTGAGAGAAGTGCTCTATAAACTAGCCGCATTGATAACGGATCGAAATATCGTATGAGTATCAAAACAATAATAGTACTATTCGTATTGACGGATTCATGTTAATCATTCACATGGCTATGACTCTCACAATATATTTATAAGAACGACAAAGGAAAAATAAGTGATAATGGATAACCAGGAAGTCAAGTCAATGCCGTCTTTTCACCACAACGTAGAACTTCCTTGCTATGTAATCGTGTCTTCCATTAATATTTAAAATGCTAGATTATCTCTCATTTCCTTTGCGTGACCTACTGACGAAGTGATGGCAGGAAACCGAACCGGTCGGCGGCGAGGACACGGGAACTAAGGCACGTGGACTGGGCCGTGTGCATTGCAATGTTCAAGAATACGTCCGCAAGATAGTTTTTTATTGTAGACATATCTCATATGTATATGTATATAATTTTACACTGTATACTATATATACACAATATTATACGCTATATATATATATATATATATATATATATATATATATATATATATATATATATATATATATATTATTCAGGTCTACTTTTGAAACATGTAGTTTTGTTCTTGATTGAGAGAAACAAGATTAGTCGAAAAATTCAAAAATAAGTATTTTGATTTTTCCCTTGAAGGCAATTTTTTTTGTATGAATGTGCGGTGAAATTGTGAGTTCTTATTAACTTATTCATCAGAGCTTACAAAATTTTAACCCTAGGCTAGGTCAGGCTGTATCTACCAAATCATTCCACTCTACATTCATTGCTTATAAGCTTCTTGGAAATAAAAGCTTCTCAGTATAATTTTTCAGTGAACACATTGTAAAATACCTCGACTCGTGCACGTGGCAAATAACAGCCCCCAGACTTCTAACAAACGGTGCCTGCAATTCCACATGCCTTAGATTCTACATTACGTACGCACCCAGCGTTCGTAACTTTTAAACAGAGAGAATGACTTCACAGCGAAAGTGAGAGTGTGCGCATATCTCAAATATCGGCTGCACCCTCACGAAGGCTTTCAAACCCCGCGATCCACGCTCATAGAGCACTGGAGATGAAATCACGGTTTGCCAACAGCTCTCGCCACGTGTTGCAAACCACTCCGCTAATTTCCTTGCCACTTTGCGTCATCCGTGTGTCTTGCCTGCAAGTGGACGAAGATGCGTCATCCTACACCCGCTATTAGAACGTGCGTCGTGCTGCTTTTTTGGATTATCTTCTAAGGAAAAGCGTTCATTATAACGAGCCTGTGCATCTCCCGTCGGGATGTTAGAGTGTCCTGGTTCTACTAATGGGCCGCTCGTTTGCAAGGAAATGCCGTTCTTTGGGGAGATCTGTTTCGCTGGGTGACCGCGCGCGGCCGTAGGAATCTCCGTCGCGTGGTCGGCAACCGGAAGTCCTGCGTTGAATCACCGGCGGGAGCAGCGGTGAGACTAGCGGTGGTGGTGATAGTGATGGTAGGTTGTAGTCACTGTGATGGTGGCGGTGACTGATGGCGGCTGGGTTAGGGATGGGAGCGGGTATGAGAGCGACAGATGGTAGTGTGATGGTAGACGAAAAACGATGTATTTAAAACCATGTTTTCCACCAGAAACATTGATATATTAACATCGATGTTTTGGTTTCGATTTTTTTGGGGGATGGATATATTTTTTTTCAGAAAAATCGATGATTTTGAAAGGAGTTTGTTCAGTTTTCGATGATTTTGTATCTAGTAATATGCGAATAATTAAAAGAGGTAATCTCCGTCAACATAGCACTTTTATTTATTCGCATAAAAACGTCAACATCGAATCAAAATTCCCAAAATCTGGTAATATTGTTAAACTGCATTTTGAAACTTGTCCGCATAGAAAATTTATTTGAAAATTAAGAATACGTTGTGTTTAAAGTCAATATATTTTTAACTAATATTTACGTATTATGGACGTAAAATTTACATATTACATTCGGGACATTTTACTTCGATGATTTATGAATGAAAGTGAATAAATAAAATAATAGAAAAATCCGATGTCCTTTATTTTGTTCGTATTTTATTTCGATAAACATTATTATTAACATATTACTTATACGTGACCAAACAATAAAATACATCGGTATTTCATTTAAGTGCTTCAATTAAAAATGGAAGAAGGATGGAAAAATAGCATGTTTTATATTTAAAACATCCATATTCTAAACATCGATTTTTTCCCAATGTTTTCAAAGATATCTAAAACTTGTTGGTGATGTAACAAAATATCGATGTTTCGATGTTTCAACAAAATTTGCCATCACTAGCGGTGGCGGAGTTGGCGGTGGCGGAGTTGGCGGCGAGGTGCAACCATTGAGGTGCCGGAGACGAGTGCCCGGTGGAAGTGATGTGGGTGGAGGTTGCGAAGGCGGGACAGGACGACGTGGACGGCGGGGGTGGTGACAGCGCACCGCGACGGTGACCAGGCAAACCGCAGACTCGAGCACTCTTACTTTCCTCACTGATCTCCGCATCCCGACCAAGAGGCTCCTAAGGGGTTAGAATAGGGTTCTCGAGTTAAAAGTTAAGGTCTTTGGCGTCACTGTTCTCTACTGAATTACTATACTTCAAAACACAGTTAAACTATGAATATAAACTGTGTAAACGTATTTCCCGTAGTCGAAATTAGTATTGTTAGAAATGTTCCATCATTAACAGAAAACCTGTGCATTGGAAACTTTAATTAAAAAATTCTGAAAAATGAAATATGCATCGCTTTTTAAAACAAAAAATACTCTATTTCTTCACAAGTAAATAATATTTAAAAATATAATTTAATGAAGAAATTATGGCATATTCACCAATTTTGCGATGTAATTGGGAAACATGGCATTAAGATTCTTCGATTAACTTGTTCATACTAGATGGAGTGTTCAGTGTTGTTATGCGAAGAGTGTCGCTCAAACATCTTTAATTTGAATTGTCAAGACACTTCCTTCTTTCTGGAGAACTTCGTAAATAAATAATTAGTATTTTGCAAACATTTGTACAATGATTTTATAATCAAATGAACAGATATCTACTAGTCACTCTAAAGATCATATTACAATTCTAAATATTTCACTGTACTTCAGAAGCTCCTCAGCTGGAATATTGTTTTTAACTTGACACTGTTTTAAATGTTGCATTCCTCTGGGTGTGTTGGACATCATTCAGTCGTTGTAGAGTTGCTCACCTTCCAGTACGACGAACAGACGTTCCGCATTTGTCTCCTAACTACTACTGCGTGATGTACATCAACAATACTTTCCTCTTCAATGACGCCATCGGCTTGTCTTGATACCGCGATAGTCGTGAAGTAAAATTAGCACTGACGTCATGATTGTCTACGCTCATTACCAACTGACCCATATTGCTGCAATTAGCAAACAATCGTGGCATCAAGGGCACTACGATTAATTTAAATGATACTTGTTTCGCAATGTAGAACAGCCAGTGTTCGCTTTGTCGCTGGTATTTCGCATTTTCATTCTTGAGAATGAATACCCGTCTATACAGATCAATACTATTTTATTTCATCACTTTAGATCATCTTCGTGAGTTGAATGTCTATGTCTAAATACATACAATATATATATATATATATATATATATATATATATATATATATATATATTTAGTGACGCCGTGGAAAAGCACTTCCGATATGCTTCGGCGCTGCCGGAGCGTGCCGCGGCGGCGTGGGTCGGGTCGGCGGCGCCGCTGGGTCAACAAGATGCAAAAAAAAAAAAAAAAAAAAAAAAAAAAAAAGTTTTGTTTCTCTCGGTGGAAATCGGGGACTAAAGGAGCGAGGTTCTTGTCTGTGCTGTTTCACACCCTTCCGACGAAAAAGAAAAGAAAATGCAATGTTTCGAGAAACAAATAATGATATTTCATAAAGAACAGTGGTACACAGACATCTGCATGTCCCTAAAAAAAACACAAGAAAGATAATCCAGAAATGTTTCAACAGTGTACAATTGTACACTGTTGCAACATTAAATGTAATCCACATTTAGTTACATAAAATATTGTACAACTAAACGACGCGGTCATTCACAAGCTCATAGAATCGTCTCTTTGTACAAAAATCCGTCACCAAGGCAAGTTTACTCCATATCATTGAAATTTTAATTGTTCCATTTCTACAATTTCTCCTATAGTTAATTAACTGTTCTTGGTCTGTAAAGCTAAGCGAGTGATTCCCGAGAAAACAAAGAAAGGATAGGTCTGCTTCATTTCTTTACTTGCGTAGCTCTTTCTTAATTGATGTTTCCGGGCACTTCATCTGTTATGGTCATTAGTCCCGTTAATGTAGAGAATGTTGTATCTTGGTAGGTACTGGTGCTCCTCCCACCCCGGAAGGTGAGATCCGGCGCAGAACTATACGTGGAGTTGGGGTTTTTTTCCCCTAAAGGCATCTTCCACAGCGATGCATTGCTCCAACCGGGACGAGTTCTAAATTTCAGAGTGGAGTCCGGAAACGTGCGGTAGCATGGTGCGTGGAGAGGGTAGGATACGGAAGAGAACGGAAATATAGTGCGCGATCCGTAACCCTTTTGTCAGGATTCTACTCCGACATTCACCTTGTACTGATCGGAGAAACCACAGAAAACGATCGACCCGAGCAGCCGGTCGCTGGAATTCTCCTCCGGTCTGGAACTTCGAGCTTGTCCCGACTGGGGCAGTGCCCCGCTTGTGGGAGATACCTGGTTCGGAGAAAGTCCGTTAGTTGACGGTAGGTCGGCGCCGGATCTGACCATTCAACGGGTGAAGATCACCACCACCTCACGAGGAAATCATAAGTACTACACTTACCGGACTAATGACCTTCGCAGTTGACGCGCTCGGAATAACTAATCATTATCATCATCATCATCATCATCATTCTAGAATTATCTACCCCCCGAACTTAACATCAAGGGGAATCTCATCCCGTGAACCTCTTCACCGGTGAAGTACCTAGGAGTATTATTTGACAAAAGACTAACGTGGAAACCCCACATCCACGCATCTGTTAATAAAGCCTTGGTCAAAACATCAAAAATGTTCCACTTAATTAACTCTCGATTAGCCATTAGTATAGAAAGCCGAATATTACTGTACAAATCAATGATTCAACCCACTCTAACCTATGCATGTTCAGTATGGGGTGGCGTAGCACCCAGTAACCTCCAAAAGTTAGTTGCATTCCAAAATAAGTTCCTAAAAAAACCGTCAAGGCACCATGGTTTATTCCAAATCCTAAATTCATGGCGAGCAAAATATATTGCCACTGGACGAACACATAAGTAAAATAGCCCTCCATTTCTATCAAAATATTTACTCTTCACCCTGTTTCACAATATGTAAACTGGACCGTCGTGTTTCATGGCCCCGTATTAAATCAGGTTCCCTAAGGATAGTCTGAGACCACCGAAATTTTTTTTACACCCTTCCTAGCGCTTCCCTATCTTTCAACGTTACACTTCAGACCAAACCTTGAAGCCTGAACAAACCTTCGAAACTTAAACAATGTTCACGAGTAGGAATGAATACTCCTTGCTACGGATGGCCATATCCAAAAATGTTAAAATATAAAATGTATTATTTTCAATTCATACGGGAGCGGTAGCTCAGTGCATCAACTGATGTCACTGCAGCACCTCTGACCGGGAGGTCTTAAGGTCGAGTCCTGACGGCGGCAGGATTTTCGACACTAGCTTTCCAGCTAGATTGAATTCATTCGCTGCCTGGAGGAGAATTCTAGCGGCCGGCTGCTCTGATTGGTAGTTTTCCGTGGTTTCTCCGATCAACACCAGGTGAATGCCGGAGCAGTACCCTACCAAACCTAGCACGGATCGCGCGCGATCTGTCCTTCCTCTTCCTTGTCCCATCCTCTCCCCTTACACACGCACTTACACTAACAGGCACTACACTACCACATATTCTGGGAGATCGGTCGGGAACCTAGAGCTTGTCCCGGCTGGGGCGGTGCCCCGGTGGTGGGAGAGTCCTGGTGAGGGGGAAACCCTACTAGCCGACGGTAGGTCGGCGCCGGATCTCGCCATCCAGCGGGGGAAGATCACCGCCATCACCCGATAAAAACATGCACTACACTAACGGGACTAATGACCAAAGCAGTTGACGGGCCGAAAAAAACACGAAAAAATCAATCAATCAAACTCTTCGATAGACAGAAATGACGAACGAGAAGAAATAAATTTAGAAAAAAGAATTATCTTCCAAACCACGGCTGAATTCCACCTTGTAGCGACCTAGCGAGTATGGAAACTCCGACCCCTTCAGGACTCAAACCCTAGGACCTCCCGGTGAGAGTTTCTGCAGAGGCAGCGGGAATCCTGGCCGGCTCCGAGGTACCTCAGCCGGTGCGTAACCGTTCGGTGTGCATGCGAGCTGAAGCGCGTGGCGTGGCGGGAGGGGGGCGGTGGATTGGCGCTGGGCCCGGCGTCCGTGGCGGGGCGCGGGGCGCGTGGGCCGGCGGCGCGGGCAGAGCGCTCGGGGCGCAGGGCGGCCGCACCTGAGTATGTCACCGCTGCCGCGCGCGCGCCCATTGTATGGAAATGCACTTTATGGGGCGTAGCATTCCTCTCGGGTAGCGCCGGGCAGCGGGCGCGGGCGCCAAAACCGACCCCGCCCCCCCTCTCGCCGTATCGCCCCGCCCGGGGAAGCCCTCCGGTGGCTCAGGGCATCGACTGATCGTCACCGCTGTGTGTTTGACCGGGAGGTCCTGGGATTCGAGTTCCGAAGGTGACAGGATTATCGGAATTAGCTTGTCGGCCAAGTCGGATTCAGTCGCTGTCTGGAGGAGAATTCTAGCGGTCGTGTCTGGTCGTGTCTGGGAGGAGAATTCTAGCGGTCGGCTCTGATCGGTAGTTTTCCGTGGTTCTATGAACACCAAGCGAATGCCGGGACAGTAGTCTAACACACGGGCTACGGACCGCGCGCGATCTTTCCTTCCTCTTCGTTGTTCTATCCTCACCTTTTACGTACGAACACTTGCATACACCACACTTCCACACATGTAGGGAGCTTAGAGCTTGTCCCGGCTGGGGCGGTGCCCTGCTGGTGAAAAATACCTGGTTGGGGAAAACCTCACTAACCGACGTGTAGGTTGGCTCCGGATCTCATCACCCATCGGGGTACAATCACTGGGATTTCCCAACCGTCGAGCTGTTAAAACAGTGACCAATGTTTTCGTATTATTTGAAGCTGTTTACTGATGCTCTGTAAATGCGTTTACTGCTGTACTTCATTCAAATCTATACCTGTTTATCTTAGTCGGATTATTGTCTCATGGATTCCAAGCATAACCTATCGATGAGATCACCGAAAATTATTCTAACATTGGAAACAGTATATTCAAAGTGAATACTTATTTATAAACTTTGCAAATTTCAACATGATCATTAAGTACCTAAATCATTTATAAGTTAATCTAAAATTTTGTTTGTAATTTATTGAGGTTCCCTATTCAAGGGATGCCCTATGCACCTGCTTTGAATTTGCCATCCCTGTAGTTTATGAACTTCTGTTCCCCTTTTGTATTTTCTTGCTCAGCCTTCCAACTACTCATCCACTCATTCTTCGAGTCGTCATCTCAATATTCGCCTAACGGACTTTCAGCCGTGTTTATTACTAGCCTCAAAACCGCACTTACTACACCATACTATCATCTTAGCTGCTTATGTGGCACTCTTTGAAATATCCTCCAAACATTCTCTGCGTCTCTGCATGCATTCTACCGTTCTAACAAGCGTTCATTGAGTCATTTTTCATGCTGTCGTCACTGTAACCTTCAAGCATTCCAACCATTCATTTTTTCCAATCACACTAGCCATCTCTTCAGCGAACCTCCCAACGATACTTCCTTCAGTCCATTCCATTTGTTCTACTCTTTCCGTCTTACCAACCGTCTCGGAGTAATCAAGACATTTTTTCGCCTTTTCAACTCCATTCGTTTACTAAAGTGCGTGTAATCCTTTCTCCGTTGATCACTGTAGAGATCTCGACGAACGCCATCATTGCCTCACTTCCCTCCTTCGCTTTCTCCTTCTCCTTATCGTTAGTCTCCTGTGTTTTGGAGCCGCTCATCAGATCCCCGTCCTCTTCCCGACATCTAAAAACACCGCCATCTCTGCCGCCGCCGTCGCCGCCTTCGCCGCTTCCATCGCATTGTGTCATCTTCACCGGGCGACGCGCACGGAATATTGAGCAGGGCCATGTGACGCCGTGTGGTGTTGCTCGCGCCTCCTCAGTGCCGTCTCCACGCCCACTCTCGCCTCCTGAAGCCCCTAAGCCCCTCGCGTTGGAAGGCCCCCAAGACAAAAGACGCGACGGTGCGCTTGGGAGGAGTGTTTGTTTCTCTCGTGCCTCTGCATTACGCTAGGTCGTTTCACTTGATTTAACAATAGCTGCGTCGCAGAAGGAAGGACTAAATGGAGAGACTTCCTCGCTGTGACAGATTCAAAGAATGTTTTGGAGATTGAAATATGGGATGTTTCACAACTGCCTTCTGGCCTCTGCTACTGTGAGATGTCGTGTGCGATAATCTCGATAGTCAGACCGGGAGAGGTAGATCAGTGCATCAACTGATGTCATTGCAGGGCCTCTAATCCTAGGTTCGATTCCCGACAGTCTCAACATTTTCGACACTAGCTTGTCAGCTAGATCGAATTCAGTCGCTGTCTGGAGGAGAATTCTAGGGGCTGCCTGCTTTGATCCCTAGTTTGCTGTGGTTTCTTCGATCAACACCAGGCAAATCCCGGAGCTGTACCCTACAAAACGCGTCACGGACCGCGTGCGATCTTTCCTTCCTCCTTTTCCTATCCTCACCCCTTAAACACACTTACACTAACATACACTACAATACCACACATGCCGGGAGATAGGTCGGAAGTCTAGAGCTTGCCCCGGCTGGGGCGATACCCCGCTGGTGAGAGTTACCTGGTTGAGGGAAACCCCGCTAGCCGACGGTAGGTCGGCGCCGGATCTCGCCATCCAGCAGGGGTATATCACCAGCACCTCGTGATGAAAAACATGCACCACACTTACGGGAATAATAACCTCAGTAGGTGACGTGCCCACAATCACTAACCCATCATCGATAGGCCGCTACAAAATTGTATACGATTTCCCGCTAGGAAAGGAAACTGGTCGCCAGAACGCCCGGCCGGCCACCTAGCGATCGCCGATCTTCGACGGAGTAACCTTTCCTCTGTGAAAGTGATCGGAATACGGTGAAAATGTTTACTGCGTTATATTTCCTATTTCTTTCATCAGTCCACATTACCATTCGTGTGACGTGTAAAGTGTCACAAATCAAGCGTACGTCGCAGGGCAAAAGAATTGCAGCACGTTGATGTAGGCAATACTTTCATCGTAAGGCAACGTTTGATAAGCCTTTGATTCCTGCTAATGCATATAAAATATTTCCTTGATAATTTTAGAATAGTTCTTTTCCAAATTTCTTTTTGCAGAAATGACGTCATCTGGGATAAGAAAAGCTCCACCTCGTGGGTCTGAAGACATTTTTGAATCACCTTTTCACATCCATTTTTCTTTTTGCTGATTTACTGATTATACAAGAAATGCTTATCATTTGGCTATTAATTTTGTCACTTTTTTAAAAATTATTGTGTTTTACTCCACAGCCTTCGTTTTGTAGGTTAATTTTGTATCATTGGATAATGAAATAGAAAGTGTGATATAAATGTTACTTACATAGGCATGTGGAATCTAAATCAAGTGTAACTTCAATTCTGGGCCCCCTTCTCCATTTTTCTTATTGACATATTTGTACATATTTTACTAGTGTATTAATGTATGTATGAGTTTTGTGATTTGAATTTACAATGTATTTACAATTTGATAAATTTAACTTTATGTTTGAGCATTAGTCGTAGGGGACTTTTCAGGATGTAATTTTGGAAAATCATGCACATATGCTGCTGTACATTTTCATAGTTGCTTCTTTTCATTATTACGTTCGTAATAATGACTTTAGAAATTCTATTGGTTGTTTGGACTCGGTTGTAACGTTAACTTGTACGTTTTCAAGTACTTTACCAATATACAAGTGATTTTCATATTTGTTTGCCAATGACTAACAATTCTCCCAGAAACATAAACAATGTTAATATCTCTTAAGAGGCATTGACCGTTGATGTGTGCAACGTGTGCAACCTTGAAAGACGGAAATATGAGTAAAGTACACATAAAACAGAAACGACGATATCGATGTGCTGATCAAGGAAGAAACTAGTTACAAAGGTTGATAGAATTTGCGGACTTGCGTAGCAGAGATAAAATATTACTAAGATAATAAAGTTTATGTTTTGGAAAGTTTATTTTGCAATTGGAAAAACATAACTTCGAACCTTGAAAAGTTTTCTCTTTAAAAAACATGCAGGTTCATTTTAGATAGTGAAACAAAACCTAAATTATCTCAAAAGTGAATCCAAATCTTAATAATTTACCAAATCGTTGGAATCTTTCTAATATTTCGCACGTGAATAGTATACCAACAATGAATATGACATTGAATGAACTAACATGAACACGACGGAAACTCGCTACAAGGGAATAAAACCCTTCAATTCTTTTAATTAGTAAGCTGTTACCCAATGATTGCTACAATATGTAAACTAATTTTAATAATAATATAAAATAATTAAATATTAATAAATTATGAAATAAGAATTAAACAAACAAAATAATCATTACGTTAAAAATAATATGTTCTGAATGTGCAGATGAGACAAGGATATTTTGATATTTTGCATTACGTACATCGCCTCATAGACCATAAAATGCCTGAAAGATTAGAGTAGAGCGTCGAGAATACCGACATATAAATGGTCCGAAAGTCTCTTTTGCCCTTTTAGAGAACAGGGTTTGTTTTTGAGGATGAATCCATTTCGACCGTCTCGGCTCTCACATTGTCCGTGTAACGGGAACCCCAAATGCGGAACCTTCAGTCAGCAGCGAAATCCGCGGCACAAGAAGCCATCTACGGCTGCAAGACATGGGGTACTCCCTGCGCAAGTATGCGAGTGAGATCCCGAGCAGCAGAACAAAGGCGCGAGCCCTCTGCAGTTGTGTAACTATGCAAATTGTCTGAAACATCAATCGACAATGGATGCTTGGCATGTAGTCACGGCGGGAATTCATTACGGCTTGTCACTTTCAAAGCTCTGCTTACGTGCTGGAGGATTACTAAAGATTCTCTGTTTAACTTAGCGAGATGCCAAATCCCGTCTTCAAAGTCCTTTGCTATACACGACGCTTTAAAGTGTTCTCGTGAGATGTCTAGTTGAACTTAAAATTATCTTGGAAGATTATTAGATTGAGAATTTCTACCTAGGCTAGTATGGAAATTTAACACATTGGTTTGTGAACGCGACACGTTGATTTTAGGAACAAATACACAGTTTAATCTATTTATGATGAGATTAATTTCAATTTCAGTACCATGTTTCTGAGGTGTCTTTGAAATGCATTAAAATATGATTTGTTCAATGAATGACTTTTACCACTTTACACAAATAGTTTATAATGTAATAAATGTTCAAAACTTCTTCAGAATCTGTTCAACTTTCCAAAAACAGTATCTCTTTCGAGTGGAATGCTTTAACTCTCAGTTGTAGTTGTAGCTTATTCATTTTATTTTTCATGATTTTGTAAGTATATAATGACCTACTGAACTGCACTTTTTATTAACAAACACTGTTTGTAGTCTCTGGAATGGTTCATGGGCAGTATTAGCTTCCCGTGCTGTTGTCCCGGGTTTGATTCCCGGTCGAGGCAAAAAATGGAGTTGTAGTTTTCCTTTAAAATCATCCCATTTTCTGTGTGACAAAGCTCAAGCAGGCGGATCTTGCCAGTTACTCTGAGGAGAATGTCATGTTCGCCTCATGTCGCCCTTACCCTCAACCATGGGGCTTTAACTAGGCCCAGGCATGGGAGACACCGGTAGCTGCCGGCGAAGTCGGACTACCGACCCAATAATACCAAATACATACACTCTTTGTGCTGGAGAATTTTTTTGTTTTGCTCTTCTCACAATAGTAATTAATTTATCTGTTAAGTTCACTTTTTTTTTTATTTTGCGTAACTTTCGTATCTTTCTGTGCTGAAACTGGAGTTGCCACTTCTTGGAGTGAACGATGTATTACGATCCAATAATGGATACTTCAAAACTTTAGATTTCATAGATTTCTTCCGACAGTTTCGTCGTACGTACACGGTTATATATCGCTTACACTTGATATATCGACTTTCAGTGAAATATTAACTTAATAGTAAAGAAAAATGACAGAATATCAACATCCAATCATTACCTTATGCATTTTAATGCACTTGTCAGATAAAATCGAATTTGAAACAAAGTAGTCTTAAAATAAAATAGATAATTAACTGAAGAACTTGAGTAACACAGAATGATGGAGGTCCGTCTACTTGGAAATACCCTGTAAATAAAATAAAACAGCAATTAAATGCTGAACTACTTTTTCGCCCTTCGTTCCCGGATGATGGATGTGGCTGTCGGCACGTGTGTTTGACAGCCCTTAGGAGATAGCGCGGGCGCGGCCGTGTAACGAGGTATTTCGCGAGCGGCGGCAATGCCCCGTAGCCGCATCGGGGCGGGGGGAAGGGGACGGGGCGCGGTGTAGCCTTACGTGTGGCGATGAAAGGCGCACGTGTGGCGCGGACAAGGCCCCCTCTGTGGCGGTGGCGCCGCGCAGATGGGCGCAGATAGGCGCAGATAGGCCCCGATGCGACAGCCCCGCCCCTCGCGGCCACCCGCCCAGCGTCGCGCAGTCTCGCGGCCTGCGGGAAGCGCCTGGCCTTTGGACTCTACGCTCGGCTCGGGATTCCAACGGTCGTTTATACTTCGGGTTTTTGTAACGTGGCCGATGACATTAGGTCTTTTACACCTCCTGCCTTATAAAATGAATATTTATGCAACCATAAGTTGTAAATAAGTTATGACAGTTAATATTATTACAGACAATTATAAGTTTTATAAAATAGTTAAAATAACTGTGATAAGCGCATGTCTGAGCCCATAAGCCCCGTTGAGAAGGACGTTCGCGAATTAATTAAAAAGAGTCATTTTATAAGGCGGGAGGTGTAAAAATGACCTAATGTCATCGGCTACGTTTCGAAAACCCAAGTACACACGATAGTGCCATCAGACCCAGTGCCGGCGCTTGGCACGGGCAGACCGGGCGATCTCCCGGCGTTCCGTAAGTCAGGGGGCCCAAAGATGGGACCGATGCATCGCGATGGGGGGAAAGAGAAAAATTGAGAAAGAAATTAAATTCGAGAAATTCGTTGACGTGATTTTACAAGTCGCGGTACAGTAGTCTGGTAGTTCAAACAATTTTTAATCAATTTTTTACCTTACATATTTTATTATATTCATTACTTATAAGGTATTACACAATGAAATGAATCAAATGACGCTAACATTAAAATAGGTTTCACTGAAATTCATAGTATTATTTTAAGCGTTTAACAAGCGAGTTTATTAAACAGTAATGAAACACAAATATTTTTAACGTTTTAAGATCACCGTGGAAATTGTATTATTTGATCACTAAATACTATTAGCGGGAAGTTTAAAATCCAAAATTATCACCTTGTTACAAGTCATTGAAACAGATAAATGAAGAACTTTTTTTTGAATATTGCATCTTTTACACCTTCATAGTGTTGATTTTGGTTGGTCACCGTTGAAAATTGTCATCTTCTGCCATTTTCAAAATGTTTCTCAACTCTTCTTGTTCTCCATGTAACATGGCCGCCAACGTCTCGTTTGACTTTTCATACCAAGTGCCTCTGTTGGGATCACGTGGTCGTGAAGCAACGTGGTGCTGCGCAGAATGAGCAAAGTTGGTGCACAGGAGGAGCCCCCCCCCCCCATCTCTTTCCACTATGGTTGCAGATAACATTCCGATTTCGATTTTGGTTAATAAAATGACGGTTTCAATTTCGGTTTGATTTTTTAACAGTTCTGGTTTGAATTGCTTCGAATTTTGTTTCCCTTTTTTGTTTTAATTTTTTGCTTGAATTTTGCTTGAAATTTGCTTGAATTTTTTGTTGCTTTTTTAGTTTTTGTTTTGATTCACGTTGGCATTTCGGTAGGATTTCGATTCCGATTCTACTTTGTATGTCAATTTTTGTCACAAAAATGTTTTGATTTTAAAACAATTCGAAACGGAACTTCTATTATTTTTAGTGAAATATGCATGATAATTGATTTTGCCCATGATCCATCATTCACTTCCGTAACGTCACGGCCGCTGTCACGATACCCGTCTAAATTGGATTTTAGAACAAATTTAATTATTTATGTGAGTGTGAGTCACGACAATTATCGTAATACAACAAAATGCAGTTAATTTTAATTTAGGAAAAGGTGCAAGGTTTACATAAAATTGTATACTATGAAACATGAACCCAGCGTAATAACTGCACAACATTATGACGATATTTTAATAATAGGAATTGAAGGAGTTTCATTTGGTGACTGCTCGAATAGTATTTAATGATAAAACTGTTTCCGTTTTAGTCTCACTCCAACACTGTATTTTAATGGTTACTGTTTAAGTTACGGTGTGGTGTCTTGGATACGATTAATTAGGAGATCCCTTGGCCTTGATAGTCGCGATAGTTTAGCCGGAAATGCCGCAAATACATACTTCAGTCGAAAAGGAAATGCTGGAAATGCCGGAAATGCCATGAATATATACCTCAGTCCGCAAGGTCTAGGGTTCGAATTCTGCTTGGACACTGATGTCGTAAGTGTTGAGTTTTCTAAGGATTTGGTGCTTAAATGATTGCGATGTGTTGTCGCGCTGACGTCAGCGTTGCGATGGAGAAACAAGTTTTTGTTGTAAAGTCGACGTCCCTGGCAGCAGCCAGACCTAGAGAACAGAATTGAAAGTCACCAAGTATTTATGAGCAGTTCGTGTAGTACAGAACTATTGGAGTCACGGACGGTGAAAAAAATATACTGTTAATAATTTATAAAATATTTTGTACAATTTTCAATCAATATTAATGTGCGTTGCAAACATGACTGTATGAACACTGAGTGTTGAACAAGCTGGAATAATAGTGGCGACTCCCAAATGTGCGTGGATTTGTATTTTTGTCCGTACGTACCTTTTCCACGGATACTAGGGTTTCGTAGGGGAGCCGCAAAAATCGGAGTTGTAGTGACGTTGCAGCTCCCCATTGGAGTCCACCTTCCCTCTCCCTCCTTGGCGCGTGACCTCGAGACGCCACGTTAAGAAAATCCAAGTATAATGTAAAATTAGGGGTCTGCAATACGCACACTGCTCAAGAACTACAAATAAAGTACCCACGCATAACACTGCGATAAATTAAATATTTTAACAAAAATAGCTTTCACTATAGACTCTTTTTCGACGTAGGGTTAGCCATGGTCCACGTGTGGTCCGTAGAAGACCCGAAAGCGAATTAACCAAAGTGACAAAATTAACTCTTATGTCAACTAAAACTTCCAATTGCGACTATCTAGTTAGTACATGCCTAGAATAGTTCGAGAGAACTATAGAGGTAATTCATTCATTTTTTCGTGTTAAATGGGATATTTTTGTACGGGACATTCAAGTATTAACGTACGATGAGAGACGCTACCTTATATTAATAACTCGAAATTTGATAAGTCGAAATTTTCTCCTCTTTCTGATCAAGTTTTCTAGTATTGTTTTGAGTACTCGGAGCAGGAAAAGTTCATTTTTCTTGGCAACATTTTTCGCGGAAACATCTCTTTTAATACCCACCACTTCATCCTGGTTAATAATTCGTAGGTTTTTTTTTTAATAAGATTCATTTGTGAACGAGAGTGAGATTGGCACACGATCACCGTAGTGTGCATGAGTTTGAGATTCCAACATACTTTGCCCGCCTTTTTCAGCCGTATGGTATGTTTGTGAGTCGAACTGTAGAACTTTAAAATGTTAAAGAAAAATTGAATCGTCCGCCTACGTTCCCTTGTTTCTGAACGAACACAAAGGCTATTCACGTCTTTGGATGGAAACTACTCCATACAGTTCAGACACCATCAGTTACCAGGATCATACACCATACACTCATAAAAATTACTTACACATTTTCGAAGTTTAAAGAAGTTTCTTAGTAGTCAACGGTTCAGCGACAACGAAGAAATGTGATCTGCAGTCAGGGATTAAGCGGCAGATTTCATTCACGTCGGAATTCCAAATCGTGCTAAACAGTGTAACAAATGTTTGAACAAGTGAAAATTATGTAGAAGTGAAGATGAAAGCATGTAGAATATTGAAAAAAAATTATGACATACGCAGTATTTTCCTTCTTATTAACAAACGGACATTATTGAGAGAATAACCCTCGTAATTCAAAAATTCTTGTAAGTTTTGTTTACTAAATCAAAGAACAATCGCCTACAGCGAAATCCCAAAATTTCAGAAATTTATTCAATACAAATGTTCTTGGGAAATTGTGAGCTTTTTTCGTCCACGAAACGCACAGGCATGCGCAATGGGTAGCGGTGTGACATGGTTGGCAGTGCGCTCCTGACTCCGTCGGAGGCGTGTCAAATGCCAATTGGCCCACTCCCCGTCTCGCCCGCTCCTCTCCCGGACGCGCCAGCGCCTCTAAGAAGGTCGCGCGGCAATTGCGAGGCGATAAAGTAGCTGCTCTCGGCCACTCGGAGCGATTTTGTGCACGGAATCGATTTTATGAAACAGGAGCTCTCGAAAGGGGGCTATCAAATGCGAAGGCTACAACCACTTCACTCTTGAATGATGTAATGTGGTGGAACTTGGATATCTCGATTTTGAAAGAAGAAAATGACTTGGAGTTACGGAATATTTCGATGCATCGAGGTTTATGTTACTAATAGAAATAGTATAATATTCGACATTTACAATTTCGAAATTGAGTGGAATAGACTTTGATCGCAAGCTTTTTGTTACAATTACATATAATATTTACGTTATGTACATAATGTTCCATTAGATATAATATATAACATTTGCGCATTCTCTGGGAAAATGAAAATTAATATTCACAAGGCAATAGACATTAATTAAAATAGTACTTTAAAAGGCTTCAGAGGAAAAAATAATTGTATGTATTGGCAAGAAAAGTCTTCAACAAATGGATTTTTTAATATTCTGACTGAAATTTTACAACTCGCTGCACTACTGTGAAAGAAAATCAAAATTCTTTAAAGCCAGTTGCATTATGTCTTATTTTATAATGAACTGGAATAAAAAATTGTGATGACTTATCAAATAATCATATCAATCATTCTTAAATGTGAAATTCTCAGTACAAGATTTACGTATATATTTATTATTTATAATATGCTTCCAATTTCTATCATTTTTTCTAAAATACCTAACTGCCATTTCTTAATTATTCAATGTATCTCTAAATGCATACTTTCCCTATTGCCGGAATGTTCGATGGTGATTTTGGGACAATAAAGATGGAGAAAAATTGTGAATGATTGTCGTACTAATATGTCATGACTAGGGGGCTGATTTGAATGATATGTCGTTTTTTCACATTAGGATGATGTCTTTTAGTAAACAAATCCATTTTATGTTATGACAAAAGGAAATGAGTCATTTTTATCAGACATTTGTTGCATTTTTCTTCGATTTCGACTAATAAATCATTTTTTACCTTTCTTCGTCATTTTTAAAACATTTTTCGCGGATTTCATCGATTTTAATATAATTGGAATGGTACTTGCTTCAAATAATATTTACGAAATGCAACAAATGTTCTTCACAGAATTCCTGAGTAACCTATTAAAATTTCTTCGTTCAGAAACTAATGTCAGAAGTTGTATTTTTTCTAATATTCCTGAGACACCTTCAGCACATTGTCGATTCTGCGGATTTCACGACCACCAAAGAGAAATTTCCTGGTCCAATCCCAACCAAAAATTTGCAAGCTGAGTTCACTTGAACGAAGGGAAGAAGCCTCGATTACATCAGTAACATATCCAACAGCTTGAGTTGTTCATCTGAATTGGTGTCTATAAAATTTTCTTCGTCATTTTTGCTTGAATTTATGTCATTTTTAGAACCTTTATAGAACACTTAAATGATCATTTTTGGTGATGTTTTAGATTATCAAAATCCGCCCCCAAGTCATGACACCAGAGTTGTCCTGGTGTGCATTACTTCCCTTTGGAATAATATTCGTATTTGCTCTCCTATATTTGAAAAATGTTCAGCTGTTGATACATGTCGCTCAAGAAAAGATGTGATGAACTAACTTGCATGGAATGGAGGCGAGGCCAACATCTTTTTTTTGAAGCAGACGTGCTACAACTGTAGTATAGTATATAGGCTAGTTTGCTGCTGTGCATGATTGTAAACACAACTCAACGAGAATGAACTTGACTTTTATGAACCAGGCTGCAATGTCTTGGTTATAGTACTCAGAAAAAGAAAAAAACAAAGTTTCATTATGGAGAAAAATTGATGGAAGTATATTACAGTAGTCTCATTACTCGAACATTCGACGCGAAAGACGTTGTGTGTAACAAAGTGTATAGAGAGATAAATCATTCCAAAAGGTGGTTAATATAAAATTAATTTAGATCCTGTCTATTTTCTCGGCTTTCTCGGTCTATTTGGACAAATTAAATAATACTTCTATTAATCAACATTTTCTATTACTGTTTTCAGTTAAAAGTTCTTATATTATCACTTGCATATTGCATATAAAATCCGATTTATAATATTAAGTATAAAACAAATACAAAACCTATCCGTACGTTATTTTAAAACGAAACAAATTCAATATATTCAGGCTTCTTCACCTTTAAACAGAGCTCTTAAATTATTATTGATTATGTTGAAAAACATGATTGAAGTCTCCCTGTCCAAAAATATTGAACTAAAATTACTCTAAAATCATTAAACACATTCAAACAAGCTTCTATGCATTTAAGAATTGAACTCCGTTTTTCGTAATTTTAGAAAAAAACATACTGTAAATTTAAAAAACTATTTAACAAACTTTTTTTCAGAAAATATGGAACCAGCCTTCAAAACGAAATAGACAATCAACTATACTTTTTTACTCCTTATAAGTTTTATAGTTAAAGTACAGTGCGCAAAGAATGTCTCTCAGCACTGGGCTGAGTCGGGGCCTCCTATTAAAAATGCCAATGATGTTGGTAGCAAACGGATCGCTGGAAAACAAGTGAAGAGAACAACAGTTCCGGCATCTGTTATGATTGCAGTGAGTGCAGTATTTACGTTTTTTTTTTTTTGTTACATGCTGCTACCAACGTAATTTTTGTTGCAAGCACCAAGGTGCCACTGGGGAGTCGTTCCTGTGGCGCTGTACAATATTACATGCCGCCCGATGAATTTTCTTCTCTAGCAAGAAACAGATGACCTCATTACTAGAGACCGTATTTTTATGTAATTACATTTTTTGTCTTTCTACTTACCGTTCTCAAAACTGTAATCTGCGCCAATCGTCTCTGTTCTAACCCAATATCAAATTTTTCGTCAAACTTTTTATATATTTAATACATAACATTTTTACGAATTTGGCTATTTTCGCAAAATATGTTTTATTTCATCAATTTTCTTATATATTATACATATTTTTTGTGAAAAGAAATATTTTTAAAAAAATCAGAATTTTTTTCTACATTATCGAGTACTGTCGAATCTAAATGTTAAGACGCTGTCGGATGTTTTGACTGATGCGCCTGCTTCAGTTATCTCAGTGAAGGAAGTACGGAGTCAGCGACTGATATTATTTTCAACTTTAGGTGAGAAAAGTATTACTGACGCCTGGTTTCGTAATTTAACTTTAATTTTCGTGAAACTTTGGCGATGGCCGACATGTAACACTTCCATGAGAATGCTGCACGCTGCAGTGATTGTTTGCCGTTCGTAGACATCGCCAGTTAGAACGAGAGCTGTTGCGTCTAGTCTGGCTGCTAAAATACTGTCTTGGGTAGCAATAGAATCTTTTATTACTGACGGGAAAGTTCTATAGTGCAAAATGTACAACTTGTGCTCTCCTAATGATTTTTTACAATTTTTTTTTACTTTTAAAATTTGTTTAGTAAATGTTTGATAAATTTAATTTCGTTTTAAGTAGTGTTTAATAATTAGTGTATTTTAATATTACATATTACATCAGATTTTACATATTTATTACATATTCTCACTGTTTTCATTACATATTTATGTACTTATTTTGAGGTTTTATACTACACATTTTTCCGGTCTCTACTCACTACAGTTTGCACACTTAACTTTCTGATATGGTGATCAACACTAGAGGCAAATTCAGACCTATGATGTATGCATTCGTCTGAGGCTAAAAGACCTTTTTGTCGAAGAGTTCGATCCTTGTGTAACTTCTCATGGATGGGGTCTCCTTTCAATATTGGAGCACTACGCAGCTGGCTGTAGTTGTCTAGACCAGGGCCCGCCAGGTCTTCTCAGCCTGGGGCGGGAGTCAGTTGCTATTGGCTCTCAGTAGGCGGTCGCGGCAGTAAAAGAGATCTTGAGAAATTTCGGTGGCTGGCAAGGAGCTATGAGAAATGCTGAGGCCGAAGCGAAGGACGCCGTTGACAAACCCGCAATGTGTTGAGGCATGAGTGCTACTCTTTATGTAGACAAATTACCCTAAGAACGGACCGATTTGCCACTTTCCACTTGGCTACTGCTGTAAACATAACTGAAGGTTCTATCCATTAGCTCAGTTCATCAATACAGTCGTTTGCAGTTGGCTTACTTGCAAATGTCTTTGATATTACCTCTTACAATTTCATCATTCATTTGTCTCCCGACCTGTCAGACTGATCCCTTCTTAGAGTAATTTACATATATTTCCTCGTGCGGAACAATTTTTATATTTCAGCTTTTTCCCCAACATTTTTCGAAATATACGGCTTCTATGAAGTTTTTTCCCAAAATTCGCTTATCTCCTACTTAAATTTTCTCCAAGCATTTACTATGAACGACTGTATTCGTGCTGGTATTGAGGAAAATTACTTCAGTTTTATGCTCTACCTCGCCATATGCAGCACTTTTCACACTTTTTCTGACGCTAAGTTACGTCAATTAAAAACTATCTTATGAATGAGTGGCTCACAGTCAGCTCTTCTCACACATCTTTCCCTTTCCTTTCTGTCTTGAAGGTCGTCATCCCTTAGTTCGTTCATGCCGGTTGCTTCTCTACTGAGAGCTGCTCTTTGCTCCACAAGCAACATTCTAATGGGTTCCTTTTTTTAATTTATTTACTTCTTGTTCGGCCGTGAGGCCTTTCAAGGGCTTGAATACATGAGTATTATCATCATTAGGAATGGGCATCCTTGACTTTTTTGAGCTTTACATCGCTGCACCGTTTGTTAGGTGTTTGATTTGGGATGGGCTTGGTTAGGAGTTTACTTAAAAATTACATGCTTTAATATTAGGCAATCTATTTGACTATTTTCCATATTCTTACGGGGGGGGAATTTGTCTTTTGGAAATTTGGATTTCATTCGGCAAGGTTGCACAGCTAATGTATTCCTGATCTACACAGAAGTTTGTCGTTGTTTACACAAAACTCATAACTCAATCATTGGGGTTGGTCCGCTTCTTCCCACAGTTATGCAATCTCCGTTGCTTATCGCAATCGGCACCGCGACTACTGGAAACTGTGTCAAGTGGGCTCTGAGATGTTTAGGACAGTGTTTTCATTGAGTATTGGCAACTTGTTTAGCCTGTATCTTTTTACTAGGCGAACGATGTGTTTGAGTAAAAAGTCGCATATGGCCGTGACATGCGACAAAACTAATGATGCTTGGAAGATTTTATTTTTTACTTGATTCATTAATTCGATGACAACTATCACTTTTTACTTCGAAAATTGAAGCAGATCGTTAAACTTGAAAGATTGTTGCGCCTCTCTTGTTTATTTCACCCCTGGCAACAAAGCATCCCTAAACGTTCACTCTCGAGGCGTTTCTGTGGCTGATTGATTGATTGATTGTTAGTGATTCCGGGCGCGTCAACTACTGAGGTCATTAGTTCCGTAAGTGTAGTGCATGTGCTTCCTCGGGATGTGGTGGTGATCTTCCCCCCTGGGATGGCGAGATCCGGCGCCGACCTACCGTCGGCTAGCGGGGTTTTCCCCTAACCAGGACTCTCCCACCAGTGTGACACCGCCCCAGCCGGGACAAGCTCTAAGCTCTCGACCGGTCTCCCGGAATATGTGGTAGTGTAGTGCATGTTAGTGTAAGTGTGTGTGTAAGGATAGGATAAGGAAGAGGAAGGAAAGATCGCGCACGGTCCGTTGCCCGTTTGTTAGGGTACTGCTCCGGCATTCGCCTAGTGTTAATCAGAGAAACCACGGAAAACTACCGATCAGAGCAGCTGACCACTAGAATTCTCCTACAGACAGCGACTGGATTCGACCTTGCTGAAAAGCTAGTTTCGAAAATCCTGCCACCGTCAGGACTCGAACCTAGGACCTCCTGGTCAGGGGCGCTCCTGGACATCAGTTGATGCACTGAGTTTCCGCTCCCGGTCAAATGTTCGTTTGTTTTGATCACATAAACTACCGTGTTACCATAAGTAATTATTTCGTAATTTAACTTCTAGAACATTGTGATTATAGATATTTTTCGATTACAAACAAAACATCAAAAACAAAAACATTGAGCTCAAATCATCGATGTAAAACAAAAATCGATTTAAAATATTGATGTTTAAAACAAGATATTTCTACGAAAGCATCGTAGTATAAAATATCGATGTTTCTATTAAAACATTAATGTATAAAACATCTGTGTTTCTGTAAAAACGTTAATGTGTAAAACATCAATATTTCTATGAACACATCGATGTGTAAAACGTCTGTTTCTATAAAAACATCGATGTATAAAACATCTATGTGTCTATAAAAACATCGATGTATTAAACATCTATGTGTCTATAAAAACATCAATATATAAAACATTGATTTTTCCATAAAATCGATGATTTATACATTGCTAGTATTTTCCTCCTTGCAATAACTGAATGTTTATCCAGCTATATAGTTATAAAATATAGCTATTTAAACATGTATTTAAACATGGTTGCACTTCAAGGTTACTTGGTGGACGGGAGGGGGACAGTGTCATTCAATCGGAAGCTTCGATTTCACTTAAATGTTTGGTATTGGAGTTTCCTATTGGATGACATACTCCCCCTCACCTTCCAGCTCATGACCTTGAAGTGACAGTATGTTTAAATCGGAGAATAGAGTCGAAAACCCTTTATATATCGATATTTTTCCATAAAAATATCGATGCATAAAACGTCGATGTTTCTATAAACACATCGATGTTCAAAAAACATTGACATCGATTGAGCATCTCCACTCAAAAGCAGCGCGACATCGTCCCCGTGCGACGCGTCGCTTCGTGTGGCGGAGGAGGGGGGGGCGAGGGCGTCTGCTTATGCATTGGGGTCAGCGCGGGCGCTGCGCGAGGCCACCACGCGATTTCCGAACGCGCTCTGCTGTCGAGACGCGCCGCGCCGCGAGTGTCGTGTTGAAACATCCTGATCCCGAAATGCCCACGTTCCCCGGGAAAACGGCCGCGATCTGCTTCGGGCCGCCCCGTAACTGCTCTTCGCCGGTTCGGAGATTTTCTAACGGTGTTTCCAAATGTTTTGCTGGTTTTTTGGCTCACGTGTGTTTCAGAGCTATTTCCTCCTCTGATGTTGGATTTTACCAATTCCAGCTATGCTACACATTTTTTTCGTAAGTCCCCCCTGAGGCAAAGACTTTTTTCTTTCTTAGTTTTTTGCTAAATCTGATGATCTTCATCCAGTTTCACTGCGTGTGAATTTGTGTGTTTACTATGTTTTGTTGCAATTTCCTGGTATTCCTGTTGTTGTTATCAGTTTCCATTGTTGTTGTTGTTGTTGTTGTTGTTGTTGTTGTTGTTATCAGTTTCTATCAGCTTCCATTAAATGGTCAGAAATCTCAGCAAAAATGCATAATGGAAAACATAATATTGTCCGAAAAAAGAACAGTAGATTGTATAGAATTTGTGGGGTTGAGGATCAAAATTGGGAACACGAGTTGCGAAGGTGTTTTGAACGGAGGAAACTGGTGAGTGGAAAAGAAGTTTATAAGGATTTCGGTAGGGCCGGAAAGGGATGTTGAGAATTATGGAGAATTATGGAAGAATAATGAGATGATGAATTTGGTTAATAAAAGCGAATCTAATTTAGATGTCCGTTAGAAGGTACTGTTGTAAATAAACATTATTATTGTTTACTACGTAAATAAACAGTATTACATACATTGAACTACCCTAATTTGAAATAATGTTATATTTATAACATTTTAAGTTCTGTATTTGAGAGTTGGATTTCACCGACCTGTTAGCCTGTACACATCACAACCGTGAATGCGTATTAGTAAGCATCAAACACCTGTGAACACGAATTTGATTAAAAATATGTACCCTGCAGCAGGCACCATCGCCAGTAATAGGTCCTAGCACAATCAACAAAATTTCATACGACTGGACATTACCCGGGTAGTGAAAATCTCTCAAACTTCACAACACTGTTCAATATCAGTCTTCCCCATAGTGTCCTTCCGCCCGCTATTGAAAATGCAATTAAACCAAACTCCCCATGAACAGTGGTTGTTGTTGTGTCTGTCGTCGTGATTCATGGGCTAACACTCACTGCGCAGTAGCAATGAGAACGAATGACGCCACGATGCATTGACCCACAGCGGAGCTTATTGGCCCGGTCAGGCGGTTCAATTGAGAAGCAGACGTTCCGAGAAGGCGCAGACGGACGGCGGGTGGAGGTTCCGCGATATCCCGACGCCATAACGCTACTGGGTCTCCCACAGTCACGATGCAGGAAGGGAACAACGGAAAGTCGAAGAATTTCCGCCGGTAAAGGTTAACCATAGGGTCTCCATGTCTTACTTCGGTATATTATTATATTGACGTTATATTCTACGTCAGAGTGTACGACAGTGGCACAACTACAGTAATTTACACTAAAGGATGGCAAATGACCGTCGGAAAATCGATTATTAAAAATAATGTATTTGTTGTTGTAAGCTGCTGTTATTAATTAAAATAAAATCTGTTCATGTAGCAAAATTTAATCAATGATATTTTAGCTAGACAGATGACTCTTCCAGTCTAAACCTAAAGAACTCCAAAAGTAATATTTATCACAAATGGGTTTGCGAGTTTTTCAAGTGCAAAAATCATATCCCAAGGATTGTTGACCTCTGATTATTCCTAAAGGGTTTTTTTCTGATGGGTTTATAACGCCAAACTGTCAAGTTCGGGTTTCCCGTAGAAACTGTTATTGGATCTTCATTAAGTGAAGACGAGTAAAAAGAAATACAAGTTTTTCAAGTTGGGATGCTTTTCGTTCGTGAAGTCGTCTGTTGAGTGTCAGTTTCCTTACATATACATAGCCGCATGTATTAAAGCGCAAAAAAAGAGTAAAACACAATATGATATTTTCTTAGGATGTGAGAGATTTATTTCTGTTTGAGATAGTTTTGCATACATATTCGATCCATTCATTTATCTCCGATCTTCAGATACAACTAATGTTCTTTTTAATTTGACAATATTGCAATGTAATATGGAATGTACAATACGAGTACATAATATGAAACAAGAAGATTCAAAAATTTTGCTTTTGTAACTTGTAGTCACGGCAAGCATAAATTAAATGAAGAGTTCGATGTAGTGATCAAACGTAGCAAGAAGACAAAAAACAATTAAAAAGGTGATTGATTAAAAAGGTGATGCGCAATTGAATTTCCAGTGTCTCAGTATTTTAAGTTTTAAAATTATGTTTGTGATTAAATGCTAAATAAATTATGTTACCCAGCTTCTTCTTAATATACTTTGGAAATTAAGTTTCCTTTTTATAAGAAATTATCTAAAATCATTACGCAGTATATTTCAAAATAGATACAAGTCACAGTAAAATACATATTTTGTCGGCATCATGAACGGCCAGCATTACTTCTCATCGAAAAGATGCTTAATAATAAATAATGCTTGATTTATACAACTATTGCAACTAAAACCATGAAGTGGTAACTATGAATAATACCTTAGTGCTACAGAGAAGTTAGTACAAACATTTATTTTGCATTAAATATCGATTTTAGGTAGTATTTCCTTAATGCAAAGCTCTGTCAAAAAGCAAACAACGATATTTATCTTGTGAAAGAAAATTTCAAATGTTGACCTCTAAATTATTTATTCAGTATACATATGAGAATATTACGATCATCATTGTGATGAACTTCGCTTTTATATGAATCGATTATAGTGCGCGTGGCTATTTGACCGGCGTATAATCGGAAATACTGATGTTTCTCTTTCAATTCGATAAGTAAAATGAATTTCGGTACAGATACTACTGCATACGTTAATACAAAATGAATAAGTAAATTTAATTACGAGATATTCGGTGAAATGAATTCCAAGAAATAACAGTACGATAATTAAACATCGAATTGTAGATAAATGAGTATCTCAGAACCCAAATAGGAAAATCTGAAGACTTCCTCATATTCTTGTCAAGTTGGGCTGTATATTTCCAAATCTGGAGACATCTCAAATAGCTTCTTTCATTCTCATTTGGTTTTACGCTTCTTAAATACAATCTACTACATCGAAATACTGATATATTTCATCGAAAATATACTGAATTGCATACTATTATTACATTTATTCCAGTATGTACAAAACGTTTTTTTTAAGAACGTAGTTACATTCGTAAATATACGCCAAAGCATTGGCAGTAGACATGCTAATCGCTGTTTTGACTGAGGAGGCGCCTCGTTTTATTGCCAAGTTCAAGGCCCACCAACGGCGGGCGGCGGTCAAGGCGGCGCCGTGCGTGGGTGGAAGTGGCGCGGACCTCCGGCGACTTCTTGCGCATTGGCTCCGCGACATCCGCCGCTGGAACGCTTCCAAAACGCTACGTCACTCACGCGTCGTTGCGTGAGTCCCCTTTCATCAATGGTCTTCGCACTGAGACTTCTTTCAGTGATTCTGGAATACACTCGTAAATCCAGGACTAAAACTGACTTAAACTCGTAAATCCAGGATTTAAATTGAAACTGATAAATGACTTACGTAAACGTAAACGTAAACGTAAACGTTTGCGGATTCGGTGGTGTGACGGTCAGCGTACGTGACTGTTGTACCCGAGTTTGTGGGTTCAATCCCGATCGAAGCCGTGGATTTTTAAGGGCGAAAAAATCCTTCGTACGCCTTCCTTCGGAGGGGAAATAAAGCCGGCTGTCCCATGTTAGTGGATTTACTGCATGTAAAAGATCCTCAAGCAAAATTGAGATCCGCCTGTTTCGTCGCCCAAGATAATACCTCCTTTCTCCGCTAGGTGGTGAAAGGAGCGTAGCGAAATTTGCATGGTTAGACGGAAGAGCGAGCCTGATGGCCCGAGTCTCGCCACGTAAAATAAGACATTAACTAACTAACTAACTAATGACGAAAAATTTGTTTTGCAAATACACGTATTGCAAATACGTGTATAATGTAATAATATAATAATAATTCTGTTCGCGCCACAGAATACTTACAAGTTCAATGTATTTTACGATTTCTATTGCACATCTTGGAATTTCTACGAACATATTTAGGGTTATGAAACTTGGAATTGAGAAATAATGGTCTTCAACACTGCTATATTACCTTCACACCAGTATTCTGAGGCAATATTTATCTTCATAAAGAGCTCTGATAAACAAACTTTCTAAAGTGTAATTGTATGTGTTGACACCAGATTATGAACAACTTTTGAAGTACGTGTTCATCGAGAACGATGTTGCAGAATGTTCAACTGTATCAATTTTCCAAGCTTTCACTATTGCTCACGTCGCCATACAATCACCATCACAAATGACACTTATACCAACGCTTAAATAGCCGACGTCACAAACGCCACCACAACCACAGGCACCTACCACAACCGCATTAACCACTGTCACTTCCGACTCCTCCATAAACATTGGCACCACCTCTGATTTCTCAGTGACTATTGACACTACCACCACCTCCGTCACCACCATCGCCGCCATTTCCTTTTCTTTCTCCCTCCCTCGTCCTCAACCACCATCACCAGCACAGTCATCACTACAAACCTGTGACTACACCAGTTGGCACAAATGCTACACGGAAAAGAGATTTGAAAATGGCTCTGCATGAAAACTTCCTAGGCCACCTATCCCACAAGCCGCTCTACCACTGTCACCATCACTATTACCACCACAATTATCGTCACCTTTATCTTAATCGACAACTTTATAATCTTTTCATAAACTGAATCGTCACCATTACCGTCACCTTTATCGACACCGTTACTGACATCATCACCGTATCCTCACCACCATCACTATTACTGTCTCCTTTTATCGTCACCATTACCTTAACCATTACCTTAACCGTCGCCGTCGCTAATGCCCGCGCCACCGCCGTCGCCCTGATATTTACATTACCACCGTTACCATTACCGCCACAGTTATCGTCACCTTTAACTTAATGGTAATATTATCGTGAACTTTATCATATTTTCATCAATTGTATCGTCACCATTACCGTCACCTTTATTGACACCATTACTGACATCATCACCGTATCCTCACCACCATCACTATTACTGTCTCCTTTTATCGTCACCATTACCTTAACCATCGCCGTCGCTACTGCTCGCGCCACCGCCGTCGTCCGGGCATTTACATTACCACCGTCACCATTACTGCCACAGTTATCGTCACCTTTAACTTAATGGTCAATATTATCGTGAACTTTATCATATTTTCATCAATTGCATCGTCACCATTACCAACACCTTTATTCACACCATTACTGACATCATCACCGTATCCTCACCACCATCACTATTACCGTCTCCTTTTATCGTCACCATTACCTTAACCATCGCCGTCCCTAGTGCCCGCGCCACCGCCGTCGCCCTGGCATTCCCGCTGTCCGCGGCGCGTAATCGCCGGTGTGTGGCGCGTGGGCGGGCAGGGAGGCTCCCGATTTGGAGAGGCTCCTCGCCTGAATGAGCGGGCGGCGTGGTGCGGCGCGGCGGGCGCGATTCAGCCGAGAGCGCCGTCTTGACGGCCGCTCGGAACGGCGCTGCCCACCCGCCAACAGCGGCTTTTTATCGCACGCGCGTGTTGGAAGCGGCCGCAGGGGCAAATAAGACGCAAAGGGCAGGCGCGGTCATTGGCTTGACACTCGCGGGCGGAGATCGCCACCCACGACCTGCAGGGAATTTGGTGGGCGGCGCAGAGGTGCGCAAATGACGAGACGACGAGGCGGAAGAGAACGTTCGTAAGGAGGGCTGCATGGAATCCACTCTTCATTGATGTGGGGTTGCTTAAAAAACGATAGAGAAAAAAATTGAATATGAATCTCTAGGGTAAATTAAAATTATTAGAAAGTGATTTTCAGTTGGCCTTTTTTGTTGTTGCCTGCTGGAAATAATTTGGTCTCCTTTTATTTAATATGTTTGCAGAAAACGTATTTTTCATAATATTCGTAAATACCTTCTTCTGTAGACAACGTCTTCCGTTAAATGGCGCTGTTTGTGAGAAGTGATGACTATAAATATCTTCAAATATTCGTTTATATTTCGCAACGTGTTTGTTGTTCTAGGATGAACGAATCACATCGTCCCTTCGAGTTCAGGTTATAGATATTAGGTGACTGTACATTCCTGACACGATGTAGGTGAGAAGGACGATGCTTCTGTGTGGATAATTTTAGTGGGAGGCGGAGAATTGCGCAAGAGGCGGAAGAAAACATTTGCAAGGAGGGTGCGTGTAATCCACTCTTTATCGATGGTAGATTGCATAAAAAAGCTGCAGAAAAGAAGGCAAAAATGAATATGATTGTGTGGATAAAATTAAAATCATTAGAAAGTGATTTTCTATTGGCTTCTTTAGTTGTGGTTTGCTGGAACTTCGTTGCTCTGCATTTAATTTATATATTTATAGAGATTGTTTTTCTATAATATTCATGAATACCTTCTTCCGCTAAATGCACCATGCTTGGGAGAAACGATAAATATAAATGTCTTCAAACATTCGTTTACATTTGGCAAGTTGTTTGTCGTTCTGATATGAACGAATCACATCCTCTCTTCGAGTTCAGTGTGTAGATTCCAGGCCATTTCTGACAGTTACGATGTAGGTGAGACGGACGATGCATCTGTGTGGATAACTTGTTGGGTGAGGGAGAACTGTACAAATGCGAGGCGAAAGAGAACTTTTGTAAGGAGGACTGTATAGAATCCACTCGTAATTGGTAGTGGGTTGCCCCAAAGATGGTGCAGGCGAAATTTGAATAAGAAAGTGTACAATAAATTAAAATTAGTCAGTAAGTGCTTTTCAGCTATTTTGTCGTTGTTTTTTCCCGAAGATGATTGGCTTTGCTATTAATGCAGATATTTATAGAGAATGTATTTTTTTAATATACATTAATCTCTTCCTCCCTGGAAAATATTATTTATCTATAAAACGTCCTTGTGAACTTCTTCCATTAAATGCGCTATGCTAGTGAGGAGCGATAATTATGTCTGTATTATGAGTCTTCAAATATTTGTTTACATCGAACACGGTGTTTATTTCTTTATGAAATAAACATTCTACCTTTGAGTCCAGCGTTTATACTCCAGACGATTGTAGATTTCTGACATTTGGGATATATCTGATACGAGTGTCGATAATTTGGTTGGAGATGGTGAATGCGACGCGGAGGATTACGTTAGCAAGAAGTACTACGAGGAATCCACTTTGTATTGGAGTTGGGTTACATCGAACACAGTGTAGAAGAAATTTTATTATGAATGTGTAGGAAAAATTAAAATTAAAATTACTTAAAGTGCCTTTCAGTTCGCTTTTTGTTACTGTTTTTTCTGAAAAGAATTGCCTTTGATTTTAATACAGATATTTATAGAGAATGTATTGTTTAATATACATAAAATCTCTTCATCCGTAGAAAATATTATTTATTGCTAAAACATTATTGTGAATCACTTTCCTTAAATGTGCCAAGCTTGTGAGAAGCGATAACTCTAAATGTGTTACAGGCCTTTAACATTGAACGTGATGTTTGTTGTTTTATGCACGAATAACATTTTACCTTCGGATCCAGAGACTAGACTCCAGACGATTGTAGATTTTTGGCACTTGCAATGTCGCTGACTTGGACGACTCTTCTGTCTGGAGAACTCGGGGCTGACCGCTCTGACGGGTCGTTTCCAAAGATTTCGTCCGCCAATTCCCGGTCGATGTCTGAAATGAAAAATTTACACTAATATTTAAACACATTTACACTAAAATTTACACACATTTGCACTAATATGCACCACACTGCTACACATGCCGGGAGATCGGTCGAGAGATTAGAGCTTGTCCCGGCTGGGGCGGTGCCCCACTGATGGGAGATACTTGGTTGTGGGGAAACGCCGCTAGCCGACGGTTGGTTGACGCTGGATCTCGCCATCCAGCAGGAGAAGATCACCGCCACCTCCCGGAAGAAAAACATGCACTACATGCACAAGACTAATGACCTCAGTAGTGAACATGTCCGGAATTGCTAGCAACCAAACAACCAACCAGCGACGGAGAATCATCCAGCACCTAAAGGCAGCGCACGGCGCGCGGTTGCAGCGACGGCAGCGGAGGCGGAAGAGGACACGGTGGAGGCTATGGTGGAGAGAAGATGGGGTAGGAGTGGCAGTGACAGGGACGGCGAGCTCGATGGCGACGGCGAAAGGACGGCGGCAGTTGAGAGAAGAGTTGGACAGCGACGGTTGAGGGACGGCGACAGTGGAGGGATGGCGACAGTGGAGGGACGTTGATATTTGAGGGACGGCGACGGTGGAGGGACGGTGACGGTGGGGGAATGACGACGGTGGAGGGACAGCGATGGTGGAGGGATAGCGAGGGACAGTGCAGAGGGACAGTGACGGGGGCGCCAACGGCGACGGGAACGGTGACGATGAAGGCGACAGGGACTTCGGCTGAGGCGACGACGGCGACTGCGATGGAATGGCGACGAGGGCGACGATGGCGGCGGGGGCACTTGGGGGGACAGCGATGGCAACAGCGACGGCGGCGTCTGCGTCGACGGTGGTGGCGGCGGCATCGGCGGCAGAGCCGGAGGTGGAGGCGGCTGGAGCCACAGTGGCGATTGGCAGCGCAAGGGGCGTGTGCACAAACGGAGCGCAGCGAAGAGGTTCGATCCGGCGCCACGCCCCCCGAAGGACACCGCGGACAGCGCGGCCTTTCTGCGCGCCTGGCCCCGCCCACCCGCGCGGCCTTTGGCGGCGACCGCGCACGAGGGCCCTCCAGCGCCGACCGCCACCTCCCGGGGTCTGCTGAGCCAGCGGACACACTGGGGCGGACGCCTTACAATGGCCGCGTTGGGGAACGGGCCGTGTATGAGCAAATAAGGTTTGGGTCGGAGGTCCTCGCCAAAATTTCCATCCCAGCCGGGGTGGGGCTTTGGTTCGACATCCGCATACCTGGAGCTCAGCAAGAGTTTTGGGAAATCTTAGGGGATGCGCCTTAATAAGGACAATCCTGGACCACCCTTGGTGTAGCGGGCAGACCACTGACCTTTCTCCATTGGATGCAAATTTCATTACTCGGATGTAGAATTGGTGGACAAAGCGGATACGCGGCAAGTTTCCTCGGGGTTCTCCTGTTCCCGTTTCTCAACCACCAGTGCTTCATCATTTATGTCACATGGTCAAAATCACCTATGGATCAAATCAATCACTCATTCCAGGCATGGCGGCCACAAGGCGTAGGCACTAGAATCAAAATTCAGAAATAATGGGAGAATTTCATGAGAATAAATAAATAGAAAATAATATCACTGTTTCAACCAGGTAAATGGTAGAAATGTCGTATATATGATGTCAGAGGCTAAGAAAAGTTATCCAAATCAAAAATGTCATCTTTAAGTTTAGTGAAGAAATATGTTTAAAAAACAATTTATTTTTACCAGTAAAATTATCGAAAATTGTTCACAAATCAGACTAGAGGAAAACACCATTACACCTACATCTCTAACATAAAAATATCTTCCCTCTTAGAATAAAATCGATCGTCTGTAAAATTACAATTTTTGTGTACTTTCTTGTGGACCAACAATATATGCATTACACAAAGGATTCGACAAATTCTTAAAGTTTTGGGATATTGTTTCAAAAGAATTAGAATTACGTGCACCCGAAGTTTATTTATTTCTAGACGAGTGTTGCTTTATTCTTAAGTTGCTTTATTTTTAAGGTATTGTCACTGGATGCTACTGTAATTATATATTTCATATTTTCATATTAGTTTGGGAAAAATTCTCAGCAGTTTGACCTATTTATCTCCAGGCAATACATTCTCAGTTTCCATGCACATAGAATCTCGTGTCCTTTGTTATTAATTTTTTGTGGATCATATTTAGGAAATCAGATTTGAACTTTAAGAAGAACTTTATTATATCTCTTATAATTGATTTATTCAGATATTTCTAAAAATGCTACCCTGTAGAATAAGCATTCTTAGAAACGGTAAACTATCTAATATACAAATACAATGAGGTACACGTTTTCCTAACCCGGTTTAGATTGCAAAGTGGGAGAATATATGAAACCCAGCGAAAACATTTCGCACAACTAACTCTGACAAATTATTATTCACACTTCGAAAAACGCTCCTGAATGCAATACCTAAATTTGCAAAGAGAAAACACTTCCCTGCATGATTCACCATCGTTTTGCAAATGGGCGGTCTTCAGTGGCCTAAAGTCACACCTGGAAATACTTGACTGAAATTAACTATTGTAAACGTGGGCATTTCAGCTTCACAAAAAAATGTTCGCGACACTTTTATGAGTCATAAAGAACTGCGAAAAAGAAAAAAATAATAGATTAGATGCGGTAGAAGATGCATGGCCGTCGCGTTGTAGTCTGTTGATAGTAGCGTGCGCCGTCGGATTCTCTCGGTGACCGCCCCAGCTTCCGCCCTGTAAATCTCCCCCCACGCGCTGCCTCCGCCTCTGCCGCCGCCTCGTCCGGTTTGGCGGCGATCTCTGCGCCGACTATCCGGACAATCGAGGCGTGGGCTCGCGACTTATGTGAGCGGCCTGCCGCGGGCTCCTTGGACAAATGAAGACGCCGCGCCGCCTGCGACCGTTCCAACGCCCACGCCTGCCAACGCCCACGCCCTTCAACGCCCACGTAGCATGGACAGGCACACAGTGACACGTGTGTGCGGGATGTGTCGGGATTGTGCGGACCGGGAGCTCAGTGCATCAACTGATGTCACCGCAGCGCCTCTGATCGGGAGGTCCTAGGTTCGAGTCCTGAGGTCTACAAGATTTTCGGCACTAGCTTTTCAGCTAGGTCGAATTCAGTCGCTGGAGGAGAATTCTAGAGGTCGGCTGCTCTGATCGGTAGCTTTCCGTGGTTTCTTCGATCGACACCAGGCAAATGCCGGAGCAGAACCCTAACAAACGGGCAACGGACCGCGTGCGATCCTTCCTTCCTCTTCCTTGTTCTATCCTCTCCCCTTACAAATACACACTTACATTAACATGTACGACACTACCACATATTCCGGGAGACCGGCCGGGAGCTTAGAGCTTGTCCCGGCTGGGGCGGTGCCCCGCTGGCGGGAAAGTCCTGGTTAGAGGGAAACCCCGCTAGCCGACTGTAGGTCGGCGCCGAATCTCGCCATCCAACGAGGAGAGATCACCGCCATCACCTGAGGAAAAAACTTGCACTACACTTACGGAACTAATGACCTAAGCTGTTGACGCGCTCGGAAACACAAACCAACCTACCAATGAATGTGCGATCAAAAAGGCAATGAAGTGCTAGTGGTTTTAATGACTCCTAAAAGTGGATCCTCATGCATGGATGGATACTAGATATACTAGATATCGAGAGTGAAGTATTGAAATCTTCCATTTCGATTGGTATTGATTTGTGTTTTGAAATACAAGAAAGTTATGCATTTCAATTCACATCTAAATATTTTAAAAAATATTTTAAAGAAAGTTTATGTTGCTATATTCACATACCATAAAACAAACATAATATTTAATAATTTAAAAAATAAATGTAGTTTTTCATCTATGACATTACTACACAAAAATTGAACATAGTTCTGAAGGGGAGGATAAAATTATACGTATATAGGAAACTTCGTTTATTACAATTGCGACGAGTGATTAAGACAATTTTATTGAATCCAATAATCTCGAATCTCCAATTTTGTATTATAGAAATGTTTATTGTTAGTTGTAATCCATTACATAATATGTAATAACGTATCACAGTCTTATTAACTTGATATTAATAAGTATTTAAGTACATTACAGTTTATTAATAAGTACAGTAATATTAATTAGTATTTTATTTCAATTCTAGTTAAGAAAAAAAATTGTAAAGATGTATGTTCCAATAAGCAGTACAGAAGTACAGATAATAGAGAGTTATGTATTGAAAAATGTATAATCAGTAATCGCAAATAATTCTTGTTAAAATACTCGTCACTAATGATATTATACTCTCACTCTAGTAATGTCTATTCAACATCTGTTTAATGTATTTGTCAATGAAATAAAGCTTATTCATATTTTCTTTTTTTACAGGTAAGTAATCCAGATCCTACGACCCTGTCCAGCAAGGAGCGCAATGTTGTTCATGTGAGTACGAAATTGCAGAATTGGGGCGAGACCGTAGTACTTAAACCGTAGAACCGCAATGCAACATTGGAGTGTGGTAAACGTGAATATAAATAATTCTTACGAGATTGGTTTAATGATATTTTCATTGGACATGCATCTAAAAAAATTACTGGCTATGTTACACGCAGAGTCTTGCATTCAACCCCAGCACTGCTGGCGAAGAATGAACATTTAATGAGAGCTGCAAATTAAACTTATTATGAACCTTAAGTCACTTGATCAAATATATTACCCCCCCTGTATATTCTACTGCGATCTTTGCGCCGGCCCGTTATTCCACCCCAGCTGTGAAATCTTAGCTGCGTATCGTAGCTGCGCGCTCATATTATTCACATGGCCGGTGGTAGGCAGGCGGGAAGCCGTAGCAGATAATGTACTGAACACAGCTAGCTAGGGATACATGACGTTACTTCCCCTCCTTTGCGTCAAGGTCACTTCTCGCCTGCCTCGTGATTGCAGTATTCTCACAGAGCAGGTGAGAGCAAACAAGGCATCTCACATTTGCTCGTAAGCCAGTACTACCACAATTCATCATTATTTTGAATGGCTTGTTTTGTCAGTATAAATTACCTTAGCGTTTGTCGAGAAGATTGTAAGTTATGTAATAATTATGGGACACACATTTCTCACTCGCTGTAATGAGAGTGAACCAGAATATTCCCTAGAGATTTTATTAATTATGAGCATGGTAGTTCTGACACACGTGATCAGAACTCTAGATTCCCTGAATTTTGGAATAGCCTACCGTGCCCGTAAGAGAGAGTGTATGCGTGACAGGACTGTGCGTGATGTGGTGAAAAAGAATAAAAACAACTAGAAAAACAGAACTGGTCGAAACAAAACTAGTTAAAAAATATTATCCACTATAGCCTACTCAATCGACACTGCTTGAGGACATATGACATACACATTAATTTTTCGAAAAAACAATGGAGAATTTTGCTTGTCATGAAAGAAGAATGAAGTTTAGTCTCTATTTATTGCCGCAACGTTTGCAGGAAGCAGATTCATTTTCCTGGCCTGTAAGTTACTACTTACTTTTTCTTTCGTGAAAATACACCTTGTCTTGGAGGGATAAATTGCATGTTGGAATTGTTTATTTTCTAAAAAATTTGTTTCACAGTTGTCTAAAGAATCTCCTGACGCACGATTACTTTGTATGCGGTAGAGGGGGAGGCTGGTTAGTCGTTAGCAGCTGAGGTGTACAATTTAATCACCGTACATCTCGTTACACTCCATCGCAAGGTTGTATTCTGTTGTGTGATATGGGCCAAGATGTGTGCCAACCGACGGAGAGAGAGGTGGTTTATATCTTTTCTCCTTTTGGTTCCAAGACAGATTATCACATTGGTGGTTTGCTTTTGTTTTCTGATTTTGAGAGACTGTATTGGGTTCTAATGAGAGAAAAACGATGTACTAGTGAAAGCATAATTATGGATGGAAAGATGTTCCTATGTGATACGACGTGGTGAGTAAAAATAACCATGCCTCATACACATAACGACAGACTTTAGTTCAGAGCCCCATCATAGCTACTGATTCTGACCGGAAGGTCCTAGAGATAGAGTTCTGGCAGTGGCGAATTTTCAACACTAACTCCTCCAATTGGTTGTTTTCTATTGATTCTCTGATAATACCAGGTGAATGCCAGGACAGGCCTCTAACAAATGAACCGCGCGCGATCCTTCCGCTTTTTTGTTCCGTCTGAAATAATATTCGCATATCCATATAATGAATATTATTTAGACCAAGTTACCAAGAGTGAAAAATGAAATTATCTAGTATTCATTAATAAAAAAATTTCTATAAACTTTGAATTATTGGATCAAATAATCCAATTTGGTTAATTGTACTGATGCTATTTTGGCATTGTTGTGTCAGTTAAATCTCAATTAAATATTAATAAACTGTACGACTATCAAATAAAATCCCTGCTCCCGTGTGAATTTCAATGGCTACTAATCCAGTTTTAAAAACATCGATGGTTAAAAACATTGTACGTGTTTGTTTGTACGATGTTTTATTATGGATTGTGGTGTACGGTGTTTTATTAACATAGATTGTTCCGATGTTTTATCAACATCGGCATTTTCATTTTGGGAATCGATCTTTTCTTGATGTCGTATCCCTAGAACTACCTCCCATTTATGTGCAACGAGTACGAGTTTCTGAACGAAAAGGCAATTTGGATTTGTGCACATGCCGAGTCTTAAAGGTGTAAAGTTGCATGCGTGAAGTTGAAAGAGGCACGTGTAACCTGACTCAATGAACTAGGCGGTCCACACTAAACCTTCTTGTATATCACTGGATCTGACGGCATGCCATCGTTTTCTAAGTTTATTGCTGGAGTATATAATTGCATTCATGAAAAGCTGCTACATAACTTAACCCTTGTTTATCTTCCGCGTGAACATTGTTAATTTCAGTAAATCAATAAAGACATTTGTCGTTGCATAAAGTAAAATTCCGCGAGGGTACATGCTTCATTTTATATGCTTTCCCTTAATTTTAGTTGTCAGAGACGCCTGTATTGTCATTAGGAAGCACCCGCGGTCAATGGATTGCGAATTAGCAGGAAAGGTATGTGTTCCCGAACAATCACATACATTTTGCCTCTTCAAAATAGTCTTTGAACGACGAAAACTCTAGCGTCCAAGCATCGGGATTTTAATCCTTGCCTAGGACAAATTTTACTTTGATAATGAAAGATACACTTGTGCTCACGAAAATATATTGAAAGAATATTTGAAACAAACAAAAGAGTAAAATATGAAATCAAATGAAAGTCTTTATTCTTAGCTTAGATACTGGGCCCGAACTTAGTCGAACGAAACTTTAAATCCAACATGCTCACTCAACTCTCTGTACCACCACCCTTCCTCAAGCTTCCGTTGCCTAGTATGCACCAGCTAAGGACGGACACGCGATAGCCCATGATGCGGCTCATTCTAAAAACATTTATCTTTCGCTTAAGCGGGCACATGAAACTAAATTCATTTTCAAAAATTGCACAGATTGTATGCTCAAATTAAACAAGTCGATTTATAAGTTTAATATATTCTGTAACGTTTCCCAATGTTGATTTTTCTGGGGAGGGTACCGCCCTAGAATTCCCTATTTTCAGGCAAATCACGAGTTCCGCGAAACCAGGAGATGTGGCTGCCTGGAGGCCTCTGACGGGGAGGTCCTAGGTTCGAGTCTCGACGGCGGTTGCCTGAAGGAGAATTCTAGCGGCCGACTGCTCTGATCGGTAGTTTTCCGTGGTTTCTCCGGTACACACCAGGTGAATGCCGAAGCAGTACCCTAACAAACAGGCAGTGCGCTATCTTTCCTTCCTCTTCTTTGACCTATCCTCTCCCCTTACTTACACACACTTACACTAACATGCACTACTCTGCCACACATGCCGAGAGACCAGACTGGCTTTTGAGCTTGACGCGGCTGCGGCGGTGCTCCACTGGAAGGAGACACCTGGCTGAGAAAACCCCCGCTAGTCGACGGTAGGTCGCGCCGGATCT
This sequence comes from Teleogryllus occipitalis, assembly GCA_011170035.1. NCBI lineage: Eukaryota > Metazoa > Arthropoda > Insecta > Orthoptera > Gryllidae > Teleogryllus > Teleogryllus occipitalis. The sequence continues at coordinate 32,381 of BLKR01004779.1, read as the reverse complement.
CGCCATTCAGCGGGAGATCACCAGCAGCCTCCCGATGAAAATACATGTTCTACACCTACGGGACTAATGACCTTAGTTGTTGACGCACCCGGAATCTCTAACAATCAATCAACGAAACCCACAGACTCTTCATTCGTCCGTGATAACTCAATCTCCGTCTCGCATTTCGCGTGGACTTTTTTGTAGCAAAAACCGATATACAACGTTAATCCATGTTACTTTTCAATTGTTAGGAGCTAGTAATTTCAATTAAAGATGATACGAAGTGGGTGACTGTAACAAACTCCCTTAAACATCAGAATTCAAGAAATTCGGATTACAAAGAGAAGTGCATAATGATTGTTGTTGGGAGATTTATTAATTTCATTATCTTAAGTTTGACAGATTGCAGTGGAAGATGTGAAAATGTACTCGACTAGGTTATGCTGTGCCATAGATTGAAATGGCATGCGACGGAAACTTTGGGTAGGTTTTGAAGGGAAAAAAATTGAGATTTTCTTGTGATAAATGTGAGGACGGTTTCAATGGTTAAGTCATTGTGAATATTCTTATTGCTTACGTAACAAGGGACGTTTCCTGCTAATCTGAGGATCTTGTTTTTGAGTATTTGAGTTTTCTTGATAGATGATGGGGGCAGCTTTATACCAGACAGAACCAGCGTACATGAATAGTAGTTTAGATTCGTAATATAGATTTTGTATATCAGGAGAACAGAATGTAGCTAAATCATGGAATGACAGTTAAGCACTAGCGAAGAATACCTACGCGTGTACTGGCTTCAAACACCTTGACAGTAATGCACTCTCCATGTCCATCTGGTATCCATTAGGACGCCTAGATAACGTACTAAGGCGGCTGTTGAAATCCATGGCATTAGTGACGAGTTTAGTCGTAGTGGAAATGGAGCACTTTGGATGACGACTTACTTGGATTTATTTTTATTTTCCACTTTCCACTCTGGGTTTTAAAGGCTGGGAGATGTTCCTGAATTAAGTTTCTTGCAGTGATGATGAGTTATCGACAAAAATTGAACGATGGAATTATCGTCTGCAAAAAGGGCTGTTTAATTTGGTAAGATGCATTAGACTGCCTGCGACATATATGAAAGGTTCGTGTGTGGAACACTTTAACCCACGTGGAAACGTTTATATAAGCATATACAAGCGAGTGAACATTTTTGCTTGAAGGGGTTTGAATGGGGTACATAAAGATGACAACAGCCAGGGGACTACTATACGAAATAATTTGGACTATTTGAGAATCACAGGGCACGGACTGCAGATTGAAGAGTACGAAAATGTTAATATAAAAACTCTAACTTTGAGGGTTACCATCTTTTATTCCCGAGCCTTTCAAATATTGAAAAGAATTGGCGACAACAATGAACCTTGAGGAACTCCTACTGAAGTTATTCACGCAAGCTGACAGCGGTTGCAGTTGGGGGCGGCGGTGGTGGCGGCGACGGCGACGGTGGTCGTGGGGGGGGCGGCGCCCGTGGGGGCAGTAAATAATCGGTGACGTCAGGCGGCGGGGAGGCGATTACGCGAGGCGTGGCGCGCGGGGCGTGGTGAGCCGGGCGGGCGGCCGCGCGGATTTGAATGCAAGCGTGCGGGGGGCCTCGCGTCGTGACCAAACCCACGCGCCGTCTCCCCCCCCCTGTGCACTCCACGCCGTCGAGGCGATCAGGGCGGTCTGCAACCGCGTGGAGAGACGCGTCTCTAGACGACTGCGATGGGGGAGGCTATATGTCGATTTAAAACGTCAGAGAAATTTTTTACTGGTTCGCATAAGACCGGGTACATTACCAGTCACGAATAAAGTGCTGACTTTATACGAACGTAAGTTCGGGTAGTTGTATTTAACTTCGTCTCCTCTCCATCCATAAGTTTGTGGATGGAGACTTTTATGCTCCTGAAGAAATTGTCTTTTAAATGCTAGGTATTTGGCCAACAGTTATATGCGGTCTCTTTTTATGCTTTCATAAATTGGATTCTACGTCTTCCTTGTGGAGCATGGCCTCCCACTTTCCTTCAATCATACTGGTGCACTCAGGTGGAGGTCGAATTAAATTCCGAATTCAATACCGGTTTTGTACTGATTTCAGAATTTCTATCTTGTTCTACGAGTGGAATGAAGTAAACAATACATTGTTAAAATTCACTCTTTTTTTTATTTCATTTACTGATATTTTCTTATGATTCTCGCCGTGACGAAAATTTTATGAGAAATTGTATCTTTCGCCCACATGTTTTCAATGTCTTAATAGGCTTTTTCTTCAGTTGCATACTATAGTACTTCTTGAGGCACCACTCACTAATGTTGGTTTAATTGATAATGTTGGTTTAATTGATATTCTTTATGCCTAGAAATAGCAAAGTTCCTTCTCAGCTGAATGATGAGATCCCGCGCCGACTTACGTCGACTTGTTGTTTTCCTTCCCGTCCAGATATCTCTCCCAGCGGGGCACCGCCCTTTGCTCTAAGCTCTCGATTGGTCTCCCAATTTGTGAGATAGAGTACTACATGTACTAGGCCTGTAGGTACAATTGTGTGAATGTAAGGGGCGATAATAGGCCAAGGAAAACGAAGGAAAGCTCGCGCATGGTCCGTGGCTGGTTGTTAGAGTACTGATCCGGCATTCGTGGTATTGATCATAGAAACTATGGGAAACCAATCAGAGTGACTAGATTGGCTGCTAGAATTCTCGTCTAGACTGCGGCTGAATTCGAACCAGCTATCTAGCTAGTATCAAAAACTCGACACTCGGAACTCGAAACCTATGACCGCCCGATCAGAATCGCAGCAGAGAGAGCGGCAGTTGGGTACGAGCTAAACTAAGCGGATTACTACGATTGGTATTCATTTTACATTTGCAGTCGGAGCGCTGCAGTCGATTTACTGAGGTCACCGTCGAATGAATAAGAATCGCACGTCTATAGTAGAAACTAATCGATTAGATATTACGAGTGTATACAGATCGGTGAGGGAGATATTGACCTGCTCATTGCAGGGTACAGCAGAGTAAAAGTGGGCAAGAAATTAACTGTTGTGTAATAGATATGCAAAGGAGAAATAAAAATATTTTCCGTGCCTTTTGTGCATAGAGTGTTTTGTCGGTGACAAAGTGTCTTGCACTGCAGCTCTGTCCACAGGTCTTTCTAATGATATTAATAATCCATTTTTCTTTTCCTCGCGGCAGTAGTTCACTAAATTATCTATAACCAATTAACCGCCAGAAAGCACTCTCGCATACCGAAGTGGATTTGATTTTTCCGCAGACATTACAAAAACTACTAAAGCGAAATTAGGACTTTTTTCTCGGACTGTCTCCTCTGGCGTCAGCATTGATCAGATGCTGACTCCCAGAGGAGAGAGCATCGGCGCTATTCGAGCATTCTCGGATGTGTGTTCGGGCCCTCACTTTCAAAACAACAATAGTTCCTAATCCTGCCGTCTGCAAATGTATAATGAACGAGTAATACGGCTATTGAAAGCTATTGAAATAAATACAATACTGGATTAACACTGTTTGTTACGTTGCTACTGCGAAGACGACATATTTCCAACGTGATTGCCAATGAAATATTCATTGATTAATGTCAGTTTTAATAAGTCACGCCGTTAGTTGCCATCCGAATGTGAAAATCTCTAATACACCAGTAGCTTTCGAACAAAATTATTCTATTATAGAGAAATTAGAAAACCTGAATAAAAGTGGAGTTTTTTACATGATTCGAAAAATTAATATTGTTATCTAGAAACATTGTAGTTCTATTATTATCAAAAATTCAATAAGAAAGATGGCGAATCGCAAATTTGTATATGAAAAAGAAATGGAACGTTTATTTTGATCAAATTTAGGATCAAAACCCATTTTGTAAACAAGTTGTTCCAGCTCATCGGCTTCTTTCTTTTAATATCTGGCGCCATTACACTGTCATAAAGGTGTATACGTACTTCCACAAAATTGCCAGCCGATCATTTGCACGATGGTCGTTTGATAACGCTTGTGTAAAAATCCAGCAGATTTTAAAATGAAGGACATCAACAGGTAAAAACACATCTCAAGAGAAGAAAAACATGTTTTCCTATGCATGCGAATGAGAAATTAGGAGATATTGCAGAAAATGATTGCTATAACATGTGGTGAAACTTCACTAAACAGAATACAAATATTTACATTTTAACGAAATTCAATATCAGTGGGGGCAACGAAATCACAGATTGGAAATTTCTGATACCACTCTGGTTTTTCCTTGTATCTGAGATGGTTTGCGATAAACGGGATTTGTGTTCAAGTGGAAAAAGCTCTGATGATATTCACACACCATATTCACTCACTCATCTGGTGATCGTCGGCAAGATCTAGTAAGTTTCTTCATTTCTTGCTGTCAATTTTGTGGTTAAAAATCATATGAAATAATTTAGGCATACCTCGACTATTACTTTTGAAATGACATGTACAAGTAAATTTATCGTCCTTTGTTCTACGTACTGAATCTTTCTTAAAGCATTTAAAATTGGATTAAAATGTGCACTTGTTACTGGAGCTACATTCTTTCTAGTGGAACCTCATATGCAAAAACAAGACTCCACGAAAGAATTGATTTCCGCTTATATTGAACATAAATATTAAGTGGAAAACGTTACTTATTTTATTAAGCTTTCATATATATGAAATCTCTTTTTCCAGACAGGTGACACTAGAAGTGGTTTTCTGTTTCTTTCCAGTTTGTGGCTGATAATGATAAAATTCATCATGTTAAATGTTACGTTGAATAATATGTTTCGTTCGAACACGAAAGCTTCGACTTCGCGCACTTTCCCGATATTCCAAACCTCTGTGCCTTCGTGTCCAGCACTGCATGAATTATCGATCGGTCATGAGAATACGACCCAAATGAACCAATTTCACGAGCAAAGCCTTGGTTCGCCGCCCAGTTCATGCACCAATATTTTTTTACTTATCAGCAAACTGCATTAGGATAAATGGAACACGAGCGGAATGAGCGTATGAAAGTTGAAATACTCTAGTGGTAGGAACCCAAAGGAGGTACGTCCAGAAAAGAAGTATTTTGATCTAAAACACTGAGAGAGGTAGTTCAGTGCATCAACTGCTGCCATGTGCCTCTGACCGGGAGCCTCAGACCTCTAGGTTCGAGTCGTGACAGTGGCACGATTTTAAACACCAGCTAGTCAGCGTGGTCAAATTCAGTCACTGTCAGGAAAATAATTCTAGAGGCTGGCTGCTCTGATTGGTAGTTTTCCGTGGTTTCTCCGATCAACACCAGGCGAACGCCGGAGCAGTACCCTAACAAACGGGCTATGGACCGCGCGCGATCTTCCCTACCCCTTCCTTGTTCTAACCTCAACTCTTATAAACACTTACATTAACGTACACTACACTACCACACATGCCGGGAGACAGGGTCGGAACCTTAGAGCTTGTTCCGGCTGGGGCGGTGTCCCGCTGGTGGGAGATACCTGGTTAGGAAACCCCACTAGCCGACGATAGGTCGGATTTCGCCATTCAGCGGGGACGACCACCGTCACCTCCCGAGGGAAAAATGCACTTACGGGAGTAACGACTTCAGCAGTTGACTTGCCTAGAATCGATAACAACCAACCAACCAAACTTGATCAAAAGCGTTGAAGAAAATTTCCGTTGGTTGGACTCAAAAATATTTTATTCCATTACAAACGCCAAGTACGAGGTTTCGCCGTCGACTTGGAAATGCGCGAGCGAAGCGCGTCAAATAGATTGTGTCATATTTGCGGGATTTTTCCTCAGATAACTTATCCTAAATACTTTTAACGTATGCAATCCAATGAATTACCATCCATTGTACACCACAATTTACACGTGTTGCAGTTATCCATTTGCTTTAGACGGCAGCGATGGAAGAGAGCATCGACTGATGTCACTGCAGTACCTCTGACGTAAGTTTTAGGTTTCGAGTCCCAACGGTGCCAGGATTTTCGACACTATCTAGGTGGAGTTCAGTCGTATATTGAACGGGAAGTCTACCGGCCGGCTGCTCTGATTGTCAGTTTTCCGTCATTTCTCCGATTAACAGCAGCCAAATGCCGCGGCGGTACTGTAACAATAGCTGGCGGGGTTTCCCCTCAGCCAGGTATCTCCCACGATCTAGGCACAAGCTCTAAACTCCTGACCGGTCTCTCGGAGTGTGTGGAAGTGTAGTGCATGTTCGTGTATGTGCGTGTAAGGGGAGAGAATAGGACAAGGAAGAGGTAGGAAAGATCGCGCGCGGTCCTTGGCCCATTTGCTAGAGTACTGCACCGGTATTCGCCCGGTGTTGATCGGAGAAACCACAGAAAACTACCGATCAGAGCAGCCGGCCTCTAGAATTCTTCTCCAGACAGCGACTGAATTCGACCTAGCTCACAAGCTAGTGTCGAAAACCCTGCCGCCCATGGGACTCGAACCTAGGACCTCCCGGTCACAGGCACTGCAATGGCATCAGTTGATGCACTGAGCCACCGCTCTCGCTGTTATTTGGAGGTGAAAGTTCACTTTTTTCCCCTCATCCCGGCTTAGTTGGTTCAGGGGAAGAACTGATGTCACGCAGCGTCTTTGCAGAGCATCCGGCCGCTAGAATTCTCCTCCAGTTTACTCCCGAATTTCGTCAAGGAAGCAGTGGCCGGTCGCGCGCTGCAGCGGCGCGGTGCACGTGCAGTCGGCGGGGGTGGGGGTGGGGGAGGGGAGGCGGAGCCAGAGGCTGCACCGCCGGGAGATAAGGCGCTATCGAGGGCAGGGGCTTAGGCGTGTTTGCGCTGGGCCCGTTCCCAGGCGCCACCGCCGCCACCGCGCGACGTCCGTCCGGGCGCCACCTGCACAGATCGCTACTTGTGTCTCGGGAGAGCAAAACGCGGAGCCACGAATGTAGACGAAGACAGCCGAGCGGATTCGAGCGATCGGAGAGCTTGTGCTCCCGCGAGATACATGTTATTTACGTTGGTTTGGAATTGGAATCAGATTATATCCCGCGGAATTGTGACACTTCACTACGCGTATCCACGTTGAGGACGATAACATAAATCATCCTTGAGTCTGTCCAACGCCTAATTACCAACGCATTTTATTGAATGCTAACCTTAAAAATCATATGGCGTGTATACGTTCTTTATGTGTTGCAGGAAAGCCTCCATTTTCTTTCGTCCTGTTTGGTTAATTACGTTAACGAACACTGTTAAATAAAAAACATTGATAAATATCGAATTAAAGCTTCTGGCCATGGAAGTCCGATCGGCTCGCGCGTCAAAAAGGCGATAAAAGTGTGATAAAATAAATGACAGCAAATGCTAAACATTTACTAAAAGGAGGACATTTAAAATACAAAGCAGGACCGAGAGGACAATTCACGTCAATGAAGGATTGTCCTCCCAAATGTAGGAGCGTTAGCAACCCAACCCCCTTGAGTCTCCAACGTCCATTGCATACTCTCAGCAGAGGAGCTCGCTAGCCCGTCGACAAGGTGTTTTAACCATCAGTCTTTACGAAAGATACATAAACTATGGCTGCATTGCAAAAACATCTTCGATGGTTGGAAAGCTGAATTAAATAGTGGATGATCGTTTGATATCTTACAGAATCAACAAGTAAACAATTAAGCCTATTCTAGATGGGCTTCTATTCCTAGATTTTTGGCATGCCAATTTGTCATAGTTCGCAGTGAAGATAAAATACGCTGATTCCAAATTCCTTCCTTATTAATGTTTCCCTTGGTTCGTTTTACAAAACAACCTTTAAGGGGCACTCATAACAAATGTTATTTTTCTCGTAAAAGTGAATTAGGGTAACTAGTATATTTTTCTACTTTTCAAAAGTCTTGCATTTATCCTACGTATGTTTATACCAGTTTCATTCTTTATTGAATATTAATATTGATATTATTATTATTATTAGTAATAGAAAAATAGTAATAATAATTTTTATTCTATTTCACAAAAGTAACTAATTCTGCACTGGAAGAAGCAGGTGCTTGCGCTCGGGTGCAGATTAAGAAACCTTTTACCGAAAATAAAAATTAAGACGTGGTACAAAAGACACAACTTATAAACAAGTAGCAGATTTATAAAATACGATCTTATCATACATTCAGAAAATTATTCAAAACATGTTTTGTTACAAAGAAAACTATCGCAAACTATGATAACCTTATACAAAATTTAATGAAAGAAATTTAACAAAGAATGAAACTCTTTCTTTTAATGAAACGCGGTAAATACGAAATTTCATTGTTTTAATCACTGCCAGTGTATCTTTTAATATACTTCTTGAATTAATTGCTGTTTTCTTTACTAACTTCCGGTCAATGAGCAATTACGGAGTTAATGAAAAGGTGCACTCCATTTAAGTCAAATATATTTCGGGCCTTAATACCAAAATCAATATGTTTTCAACACCGTTTCGCCTTGTATTTTATACTTTTAAATCTTCCTAGGTGTAAAATGTTTCAATACTATTATTCAAAAAAGTCTATTTTCACATTCGGCTCATCTGTTGAATGTGAGTAGAAAAGGTATGTAATTTCTTTTCTCCAGAAGAGTCACTACTTGATTCAGAGACTTCAGTATAGCGCAATCGGATAACTTTTACTTAAAACCAATTATTTTAATATTAAAAGAACATTCATTTTTAAATATTATTAAATAATAAAACAAAACGTACATTTTATGCACCTGATCTGAAAAGTTCGAATTTGATCTGACCGGGAGGTCCTAGGTTCGAGTCCTGATGGCGACAGGATTTTCAATACTAGCTTTTCAGCTAGGTCGAATTCAGTCGCTGTCTGGAAGAGAATTCTAGTAGTTTTCCGTGGTTTCTCCGATCAACGCCAGGCGAATGCCAGAGCGGTACCCTACCAAACGGGCTACGGACCGCGCACGATCTGTCCTTCCTCTTCCTTGTCCTATCCTCTCCACTTACACACACACGCTTACAGTAACATGCACTACACTACCACTTATTCCGGGAGACCGGTCGGGAGCTTATAGCTTGTCCCGGCTGGGGCGGTGCCCCGTTGGTGGGAGAGTTTTGGTTAGGGGGAAACCCCAATAGCCGACGGTAGGTCGGCACCGGATCTTGCCATCCAGCGGAGGAGATCACCATCTCCCGAGAAAAAACATGCACTACACTAACGGGACTAATGACCAAAGCAGTTGACGCGACCGGAAACACGAAAAAAATCAATCAATCAAAAATCGAATTTGAGTAAAATTATATACGAATGGTACCCCCTAAAATAGGCGCTATTTGAACATGAGCTCAAGAAAACAGGTGAGTGTAGAGAGTACAAAGTTGTGGTGGGACACCTAGTGGTAGCAAATTTTACCAAACCAACGATACATCGCTAAAGAGTTTTCCATGTCGATGAAAACATCGACGAAAAAACATCGATGATTTAATTATAGACTAATAAACATGCTATTTCTCAATTTTTAATTACAGTACGTAAATGAGATATATTGTATAGTTTGGTTACCAGCATGTTAGTAGTATGTTAATAAAAATTATCAAATATAAAGAATACAATTAACAATAAAGAACATCGTGTTTCGCTACTTTTCCCTTTAGTCACTTCCATTCATACACCATCGAAGTAAAACCAACTAACATTTCCTCAGATTGCACAGGCAAAATGTGTAGCGTGATGAAGAGGATTACGAAAAACAACGGTATTGCTGTGGATTGCTGCTACTCTACAACTTGCCCAATACCCATTATTTAAAAATAAATTAAAAAATTAATAATAAAAAACATCGATGTTTTTGCAACAAAATATCGATGTGAAGAAAACATCGAAAGCAAAATATCAATGTTAATATGTTTTAAAAACATCGATGCTTTTTGCCATCCCTAGACACACCTATCCAAAACACGCCACTCTTTTTTTTTCAACAATCAACGTAACACAAAAAAATTCAGTTGGGACACACCTTGAGGTGGAATGCGGAGGCCGGAAGCGGAGAGATAAAGTAGTCTGGGAGTGCGGCGGGGGGACCCGCGCAGAACGACTTCCGACTGACGTGTTCAACCGGAAATCAGTGTTATTTTCATTTATTTATTTATTTACTTTTTTATTTTCTTATTTATTTACTTATTTATTTATTGTTCACAGCTAAAGCAAATGCATAAATGGAGCTCTTATAGAATACGCTTGTGATAGTTCACAAAGTTGTTGTTCGTGGACGATAGTGACATAGGTATGCGCAGAAGACCCTAAAGGTGTTAAATCCGTGCTAAAAATAACTGATAAATAAATTCATGTAACGTATGGATTCATTTTAAAATTTACAGTAATGACTAATGAATGGACACATTATAGATCATTCGCATAAACGATTTTTTTCAAATTGTGGCTAACTGCCCAAAATGTCAATATAACTGCACATTTTGAATGTATTATATATTTTTTATTATTTGAATTTCACTTTTGAAACGGTCTTCCCTAAAACTCTATTTGGTTAACTGTCATTTCCGTCCATAGAATAAAAGCGTTCATTTTATTTCATAAACACTGAACTTATTACTTGTAGCGCGTTTTCACATGTCATTTTATAAACTTCATGAAATTAAATTAAATTTATTACATAAATCTGTGGTGGAAAATGTATGAAAAATTGTCAAACATTCCAAAACGTATGAAAAAAATTCAATTTTTTTCCAAAGAGCACCTACTGCGCAACGGAGAATTCTGGAGTCAAAACTAGAAGGAACTCTCTAATCTATCCATAAAATGTGGCCACTTTAGGCTCGATTCTCCCAAAAATCTTCTAAAAATTCGACAAATATAAAAAAAATAGTCGAAAACACCTAAAATACAGAAATATGTATGAAAACACCCCAAAAACATGATGCCAAGTCGCAGGCGATTCCTACTACAAGCGCACAAAAATACGTTTCAAAACTTTACTGAAAATTGGATATGGAAGGCCAGAAATGTAGTTAACCCATGTCTTGGTTTACGTTGCGCGCACCTATGGTAGTTCGCTTAAGATAGTTTAGAAAAACAATCACAAATGTAATACGATCAATATCACTCGCATCGCTAGCGCATTTCCAAGATGACTGGGAAGGTCTGGCTTTCTGCCTCCGCGATTAACATCAATAATTTTCTAATCCAGCGAACGCAATATGTCCAACGCATTTCATACCAAAATACAAAATAGCTTGGTTTGCTTCCTACGAAGATATTTCTATTTAATTAAATTCGTACATTCAGTACCGGTTCCATTGTCCATAATGATTTAACTTTTTGTCCCCTTCCCCCCCCAAAATGAAATACTTGCATGCGATGCCAGAGACATCGACGACAATGGTTTAGCAGAAAAATTACGTAAATTCTTTCAGTTGGAAAGAGAATATTGTTGACATTTTAAGGCTTCCTTCTTCTATTACTCTTTGGCGATGTACCGCCAAAAGAAAGGATATTGACGTAACTCTAATCATAGTTGATAATTTCTGTTATAGAATCTCTTAAGGTTATTTTGTTAAAACAACATTTTAAACTAATCTTTTTTATTGTCAGGACATAATTCAAAAGTTAGGAATTCAATAAATTTCTATCTCCAAATCTACTACTTCCCGCTCGCAGTTCCATTGAGAAGTCGGAGCCTTAGACCGCCCAAATTTGGCTTCCGTTTCTAGAAAACATCAAACGCCGCTTTCAGAACGGAGTCTCGCCTGTCTGCAGGTTATGTTAGTATTACGCAGAAGCCAATGCAGGGGAATCTTATTTTTGGAACTGAGGGGCGCACCGCCCAAATTATGTTAAGTTTCAACGTTTCCCTCCGTAAACCTAACATAAACATACAAAAGCCGGAAGTGAAGTTCATCTCGAGAGTATTAAATACCAGAACACCATAGATATTAAATATTTTTTGTTCAAAGAAACTTTAAATACATGATATGGTCTCTACAAGAAAGCACGAAATTTCTTCAAGATTTATGTTTTCTACCTGTCAATATAATCTTTCTTTTTGCTTTCTCGATACTACTACGTAGTACAAGAACGTTAAATAATGCAATAGAGAAAACAGTTTCTAGACAGAAAAAAAATGGTTTTTTTTAGTCCTTGATATCGAAAAAGGATTTTTTTTCTAACAATGTAGTAAATGACTTTGTAGAATACGTAATGTAGTAAGAAATCACGAATTGTAGGTGTTTCATTCCAAAAACCGAATTTACTTTTAAACCTTTGGATTATCAATGAATCAAAGATATGTATTTTTCGATCTTCAGTTTCGCTTCGTTTAGTTTCGATTTTTTCAAAGCGATGGCTAAATTGTTGGTAGAAAAACCCTTTGTACCTCTGCATCGGCTTAATGGCAGTTCAAGACTTAATTATCCATCCATTTTCGTATTTCCCACCTCTTGTCATGGGCGATTTTGCCTTGCGAAATTTCGTGCTGTTAGTGGAGGGAGCATCAAATGAAGTGTAACTGGTTATTTCTGTATACTGAAGTATTTGGAGTTAACAACGTGCACGATGTTTATTAAAAAAGGGCCAAGTTATGCATGAATTTAATAACTCTCTGACAAAAAACTTTGAAAATAATGGCAGAGTCGACGGAGTAAATAGAGGTGGTTTGATTAATAACAAAGGTACGTAATGTAGTTAGCATTTTTCGTAAAAAAAAAGAAAGAAAAATGCAAGTACGCTGGGTGTTACATCCATCACACTCTTGCAGAATCTTCATAATAGTGGTATTCCTTTCCCATTATGTTTTTACCTTTCGTCTGAAAAACAACAAAACATTTTTGTGTGCAACTTATCATTTCAGCCTGAATGCTAGAAAATGAAAGAACGTCATGGATGCAATATGCTGAACTGGATGTGTCTTTAATGAAAACGATAAATACCAGAGGCGGTCGGTGGGTTCAAAACTTGGGGAGGCCCAGACAAATTCAGGCATTGAATCTTATTATGAAATCGAAAGTCAATGAAATTAGGTTTACTAGTAAATTGTTATTGTCGACATTCCAAATGAAAGAATTAAATGTAATATTTCTCTTCATTTAGGATCATTTCTCTTCAAAAACGACACTTCCAATAATTCTTATTGTGTCCACTGAAATACTCGGCCTGCCACACAAAGAATCCATCGCAACCACAGAGCACCCACTGCCTATGACCGCCGCACGCCTTCACGAAGGAGGCCAGACGCGAGACAGCCTGCGTGCCAACCAACTCCCAAACTCGACAAAACGAAACTATTCTTTTCTTATTGGTTGAGGGACGTTGTCATGGCAACAGGGGAGGCGCGCGTCAGCTGGGGCCACCGGTATCTTGCAGACACAAGTAGTGCTAGTACTTGGTGGTGCTACCTACGGGTAACGCACAGAACTGCATGGCTCCATATTGAATTGTAACGCTACGTTTGCAGCAAGAAAAACGACTTCTTTTAATAGTTTACTCGCCAGCCATAAACATTTATGCCAAATTTTGACGAAGTTCATTCTAACAATTTTTAAGTTCAAAGTGTTGTTAATTTTATGGGGAGACCTTGCCTCCCTTGCCTCCTCTGAAAATCCGCCTCTGATAAATTCCACTTCATAAACATTATTGAATGCCCTTGACAAAAATATTTGGCAGGACGTGTCCTCCTGCCCTCTGTCAGCGACGCCTGTGCTTCCTCGCAACTATTATTTGAAGCGCAAGCGCACATTCCAAGCACTGATGTCTCCCCTATTCCCATTGACACACCAGGCGAATGCCGGAGCAGTACCCTAAAAACGGGCCACGAACCGCGCGCGATCTTCCCTTCCTCTTCCTTGCCGTATTCTCACCCCTTACACACACTTATGTAGCGCCTGTGACCTGGAGGTCCTAGATTCGAGTCCTGACGGCGGCAGGATTTTCGACACTAGTTTTCCAGCTAGGTCGAATTTAGTCGCTGTCTGGAGGAGAATTCTAGTGGCCGGCTGCTCTGATCGGTAGTTTTCCGTGGTTTCTCCGATTAGCACCAGACGAATGCCGGAACAGTACCCTAACAAACGGGGCATGGACCGCGCGCGATCTGTCCGTCCCCTTCCTTGTCCTATCCTCTCCCCTTACTCACTCACTTACACTAACATGGACTACACTACCACATATTTCGGGAGTCCGGTCGGGAGCTTAGAGCTTGTCCCGGCTGGGGCGGTGCCCGGCTGGTGGGAGAGTCCTGGTTAGGGGGAAAACCCGCTAGCTGATGGTAGTTCGGCGCCGGATCTCGCCATCCAGCAGGGGAAATCACCGCCACCTCCCGATGAAAATCATGCACTACACTAACGGGACTAATGACCAAAGCAGTTGACGCGCCCGGAATCACTAACAATCAAACAATCAAACTATTCCCAATGACTAAAATAATGTTGTCGGGAGGGGGGTGCTGGAGGACGGAACAGCCAAGTGCGGCATTCTCGGCGGCTGGGCTGCGCCCGGTCGGAAGAGCAGCCACCTCAGCGGTTGCACATCCGCCCCACGCGAATGCCAAGCACTGCGCGTGGGCCAAGCAACGCCTTGCATCAGCGCCGCCGCCCCGCCCCCTCGCCCCCTCACCCCGCCCCCTCCGCTCCGCTACGCACAGTGGTTCTGCGGGAATAAAAGGGGGCAGCAATCAGAAAAGCGAGATTCATTAGTTTCTTTCGCGATGCTGCGACAGCCTAGACGAATTATTGTGAACTTTAGTGAGGATTAAAGAGATAGAAAGCACAAAGATATTTTTATAATGATTAGTATAAAATAGTATTATAATTATAAAATATTATTATTTATTAAATTTTAAAAATATATAATTATTTATTATTATATTATAAAATGTGTATAAATATTAATTACTATATCATAAAAAGATATATAATTATTTATTACTATATTTTAAAATGGTAGATAATTATTTATTATTATATTATGAAAGTATACAATTATTTTATTAATATTCAAGCCCCTCGAGTGGCACATAGACAGAGTGCTACCTTTCGGTGACGCGGTCCTGGGTTCGATTTCTGGGCGTGGCAGAAATGAAGCTGTAGCTTTCTAATTCAAATTGTCTCAGTTGCTATAGCTATGTGACGAAAGATAAAGCTCAGGCAGGCCAAAGATGCTAGATACGGTGATCGGAATACGTCATGTTCGCCACATGTGTCCCTTACCCCCGAGGCGTGGATAATAAACAAAAAAGGACTGAGACCAGAGAACACCGCTAGCTGACAAAAATGGAATTAAGAAAGTGTGCGCAGATGATTGTCTCCCCCATACGTCACATACAGTTTTTGACTGTTTTTGACTAAATAAATAAATAAATAAATAAATACGAACTTAAACATCAAATACATACATACAATAATTATCCAGTTATGACATGTTTCGGGAATCGTATCCTATCACGTATCATGGATACCACCGGAGACCATTTGGAGCTTAAAGCGGAGCGGTGCCCTGTTGGGGGAAGGAAACACCTGAAGGGAAACATCCTCCTCAAGTCGACTTGTAAGTCGGCGCCGAATCTCACCATTCCGAATGAGGAACTCCGTCACCTACCGGGATAAAAAACCCTCTGCAATAACAGGATTAACGACCAGAGGCGGATTCTGATTACCTACAACAGTGCCAAAAATGATCAATAAAATTCTCTTAAAATTTTTTTAAATGCCTTAAAAATAAAGAATTATGACGTAAAAAATTTGATCAAAACCACTTCAGATGAACAACTCATGCTATTGGATATGTTATTGATGTAATCGAGGATTCTTCTTTTTGTTCAAGTAAACTCAGCTTGCAAATTTTGGGTTTAGACTGCTCTTTACAAGAAAATCTGTTTTTATGTATCGCGAAATCGGCGGAACAGACAATGGGGCCGAGAGGCGTCATACATAGTACTCACAACGGTTGACATTACAATATAAGAGCGAAGAAATCGAAAAGGCTTCTCAGCAATTGTGTGGAGAACATGTGTTGCATCTCGTAAATATTTACTTGAAGCAAGAACAATTTATATCACTCTAAAAACGACGAAATCAGCAAAAAGTGCATTAAAACTGACGGAAAGAAGTAAAAAAATGACCTTTAACTCGAAATCGACGAAAAATGAAAAAAAAAATACATATAAAAATGTGTAATTTCTTTGTGTCATAACATAAAATGAATTTCTATACTAAACGCATTGTTCTAAAGTGAAAAGAAAAAAAATGGCACTTCATTAAAATCCGCACCTACTAATGACCATAGCAGTTGACGTTCCCGGAAACATGAAACAATTAATCGTTTACTGAAAGCGCAGCTTAGTTGTGTGTATTATCACCCGGCCCACTGTACACCGCCAGGTGAGTTGCCAGATGACGCCGTCTGAGCGGGCGATAAGATAGCAGCCGCCGCCGCCGCCGCCGTCGCCCGCGAGCGCCGCGCACACGGCCTGTCCGTCGCGTCCGGGAGGAATTTGATGCGCGCGGAACCGCGGGAGCGCCCGCCTTCCACAGGTTGTGGGTTGTGACTGTCGCGTGTAAGAGTCGGACCTGTTGGCGTGTGCTCGATGCTCGGGGACATTGATGTCGAAGAGGATTTGAATCGTGTGAATTCGCGAATGAGTTCCGTGTGATTGCAATCGTCATCGAGAGCTAGAACTCAGTTTTGAAGGTTGCGACTGTCGCGTGCGAGTGTCGACCTGCCGGCGTGTGGTCGGTGCTCGCGGTCGTCCGTCAAGAGGATGTCGGAGAGGATTTGAATCGTGTGAACTCGCAAATGAGTTCCGTGTGATTGCAATCGTCATCGAGTGCTAGAACTCAGGTTTGAAGGTTGCGACTGTCGCATGCGAGTGTCGACCTGTCGGCGTGTGGTCGGTGCTCGCGGTCGTCCGTCAAGAGGATGTCGGAGAGGATTTGAATCGTGTGAACTCGCAAATGGGTTCCGTGTGATTGCAATCGTCATCGAGTGCTAGAACTCAGGTTTGAAGGTTGCGACTGTCGCGTGCGAGTGTCGACCTGCCGGTGTGTGGTCGGTGCTCGCGGTCGTCCGTCAAGAGATGGTTGGAGAGGATTTGAATCGTGTGAACTCGCAAATGGGTTCCGTGTGATTGCAATCGTCATCGAGTGCTAGAACTCAGGTTTGAAGGTTGCGACTGTCGCATGCGAGTGTCGACCTGTCTGCGTGTGCTCGATACTCGCGGTAGTCCGTGAAAAGGATGTCTGAGACGATTTGATTCGTGTGGATTCGTAAATGGGTTCGCAATGTGGGATTGCAATCATCATTTGCATCGTGGGATTGCAATCAACATCGAGTGCTATTACTGCGAATATCGCATGCTTCTGATTGTGAGCCGTGCTATATCAGTCCAGTGCGTCCGGGGTAGCAGAGGTGATTTTCCTCATGTTGAGCCCCAAAGATTGTTGCGTGTTGCAATTGGCAGCGAGTGTTTCGTGAGGTACGGACGATGGAATTCACCAGTTGCGTGTGGTGCTGAGTTGCTGGGTGGTGTCGTGCTGGTCGGGTCACTGACACGAATTTGTCGTTCGTAAGTTTTACAAGAAGAATCTGGTCGGCTGCATCTGTGTGTGCTTTTCAAGTTGCGAAAGTTGCACGTTGGGTTTGTTGCGTGCTGCAAATTCTGCACTGTCCAGATAATGCTCTGTGTGCTACTCTGTTGGGTACTGAATAGTTATGTGCCGTATGGTTGAGTACTGAGCTACCGATTCGCGTGGTCTCGAGTCTTTTGTTGCTTCACTGACCGGACTGGACTTTCAAAAGTGGGACTTACAAAAGTCACCTTCCTATGGATATACTTCAGTGACATAAAATATTGCGCTCCTGAACGTAAGTACTTGTTCTTTGTATCAAATTCTCTTAAGATTATTGTCCTATACGTGGGCCATGTGAGAAATGAAAGCTTAAGGAAAGAAATCTACAAAGAACAAAAAAGGTCGTCAAATATAAGCTTTATTTAAATTACATTAAGGCAAAAACAATGTCGTTTATTTGAATAATATTGATCATTAAGACTTAATTAGCATTTGATATTAAGTTTTATTCGTGTTTAAAAAAATGTAAATTTTATGTAATTCGACATCAAATAAATACGTGCTCTTGCATTAATAACATAAAGTGAAATTTTAGCATTGGATATATTGTTTTCCAGTTTATTATTGGCTGCTTTTCTAGAATCTTTTATCAAATGTCTGTAAAATAAAGTCAAATCACATATGTCGAAATGATTCAGAGAATCATTTCGGAAAATAAGAATTAATTTTATCTTTCCTTGACAGCAACGACTACTTGCAACTTTCTGAGAAATTCTGTAATGCTCTTCCTTAAAAATGTCTCAGTAGTGAATCATAATTCTACACATTCGTGTACAGAAGCTCACATGTTTACTTGTACGTATATCTCTCTCGTTTGAAAAATGACGGTTCAGCTACTCTACTTTTCCGATTGCTGGGTTAGTTAAAACATTAATAGCTTAGGTACCATGCGCAATAATTTTTCACTCCCTAAACCGTCCTATCAGAATTAGAGCATTGTTAATGTCTTCTGAAGATAATGCAATGTATCTGAGTAATAGCATTTAACTTCATTCATGGTCCTTATCTTAAAGAAAAATGTCACATAATCTTCTGTACGCAATTGGGCAAGTTGCCAACACTTTCCTTGCATCTAATTACATGGTAACCTGATTTGTTATTCTATAAGACTTTATTCTGCTACTTTTCGTATACTTATTCGTATATTTTTCGTATACTAAATTTTGAATATTATAGTGCATTCTATATATTATTTCTGAACCTAATTATTATATCTAAATGCTTTGCAAAATATCATTGTATGTGATACACAGATAAATTTTTTCGGAAGTTCTTTTGATTTTCAAGTTCATGTAAACTGCTTACATGAGTGCGAATACGTTTACACAATGGTACATAGTACACGGAAGCAAATGAAAAGGGAAATACATAGTGCTACATAGTTGTAGCACTGAAATTAATTAAAGCGATGTAATTGATATTGAATAATGATTAACATTGCTGAATTTCATTCTTTAAATATCAATTCAATATTTCTGAAATCTCATAAAACATATTTCAGTGTATTTACATGGTAACTATCACGTAACTTGTGTAATAACGCACTTACATATCTATAAAACAAATATAAGAATTCAAAGTACGTCCAGGAAGAGTTTGTAAAAATGATTTAATAAAGAAAATCTCTCCTAAAGAATGTCTTAGAAAATATTCTAAAGTAGATACTTTTTTAAGTTACAAAACAATGTTTGTGAAACATGCGAAGAAATATATTTATTCAACCTAAATTACATAATGAGAATTTTTAAGCGGGTTACTAATCCAGGAAAGGCTACGGACCTAGAAGTCACAGACGAGACCAGACCGAAAGAAGCTTATTGACGACTACAACGTCTATTTTCAAGATCTAAATTCGATTGTAAAAAATATACACAACTAATTCTTATGTATTTTTTATTTGCGTTTACCCTACCTCATGAACTTATTTCTTTACAAAGACAACGAATGCAATGCGACTGAGGAAGGACATAACAATGAGTTTCCTCAGACGAATAAAATATTTTTGAAAAGCTCAAGATTCCCGTCTGTGATTTTTCACGTCTTCCTCGTGGCACGGTACTGTAATAACACAATTATAGCGACAACGACCATATCACACTAAAGCTCTCTCTACTCAACACCGTAATTCTCAAAGCCATTTCCTCACCGCTCTGGGAAATCACCAACTTCTCCTGGAGAGCGTTGCACAAGAGCAAAATTAATTCCTTCGAGTGGAGAACTGCCGTTCTGAAAAATGCCGAGAGTTGCGCCTGAGTACCTTGACCCGTGTCTGGCTGTAGCCGCAGCGTTGTGCAGGTCGAGTGGGCGTGTCCAGAAGTCGCTGAGGCGCCGCGCCCTGCCAGTGTGCACACACACCAACAAACGACTGAATTTTTTTTTTAATCTTTGGAAATCAATTAATGGTCTCAACGGGAGCCTTCTGATTAAATATACACATGTTACTATGGGAAAACAATATTTTACTCTCCTTTTTCCATCTTCTTCTTTGTCTTCGTGATCGTGGTCGTCTTCATCTCCTTCGCCATCACCATCTTCTTCTTCTTCTTCTTCTTCTTCTTTTTCTTCTCCTTATTCTTCTTCGAATTGTAGTCTTCCTCAATTTCACTCGTATTTTCCATTCAATTTTAGTCGATATTTAGCTTAGTGGGTAATATGGACTCTTCCTTTGTTTCTAAATAAAATAGCTGTTCTATTCTTCCCTCAAATATTACGTACATAATTTTGAAAGAAAATAATTAAACAAAATAAATTACATACGTGTTTCGGCTTAGAACGGGAAATAATTTGTTTAATTTTTGACTAAGACAAGGTACTGGTAGCAAGAAAGTTGCTTATATGAGAAGTTTAATGGAACTGAAAAAACATCAATCAATTGAGAAATAATTTACATAAATAGTTGTCATTATTTTTGTGGATGAATCTCCCTACAAGTTTAGAATCTGATGCGTACATATGTATACTTTTCTCATAATGACAATATCGATGGGAAAGATTGAATTTCAATATTATGAATGTTGTAAATCGGTGATATTTTATAGAAATTAACCCAGTAGTGAGTGACACATTCAAGTAAGGCGCCTGTGTCACAAAATAGCTTCTGCTTTCGTACGCTTGCTGATTAAACATTACTCTTATCTCGACGGTATTAACCGCAGCTGCATTCGTTGACTCACGAGTTTACATTCTAGACTCTCCTTCATAGGCCTCCGTGGCGCAATCGGCTAGCGCGTTCGGCTGTTAACCGAAAGGTTGGTGGTTCGAGCCCACCCGGGGGCGTTGATTTTTTGAAGAAACTTTGCCTCAAATCGTGACTACACATTCAAGGAAAACTTTGAGAATCGTTGCACAGCAAGTCCACTTCCTGATGTTCCCTATTGACATGATCTTCCGTCACTAACTGACTTCGAGGAAATTCTGAATACTTCTGGCTGTTCCGTAAAGGGATACTCGCAGTAATATCGTGTACACCAGGGTGTCCTTGTAGCTATGGAGGGATACTCGGCAGTTTTTACTCGTCCACGTTTGGGCGACTCGTGTTGAACCGTACCCTGGAGGCTTCCACAAAGGTTCGGTTTTGCTCGTTATAATCCATCACTCGTTATAGTTGCTTTTGCTCGTTATAATTTATCGTAAAAAATAAAATAATACAAACAAGACGCCATGAAAAAATTAACGAATAATATTATTTTAAGAAATATTTGAATATAAATTTATGTACACCACTATGTATTCAGTTAATTGTATCATTCAATTTAAGCAAGCTTTAAGTTAGTTTTTATTGTATTACTAACGCCCTCCCGTTATTTACCGTACTGGAACATTACCCTGACAATAACACAACACTATATGCCTTAAAACAATCTCCTCCGACTTCAGAGGGCTATGAGAAGAGGAAATTTTATTTTAGTGTCTCGTTCAGTAAGCTCAACTTGTTTCGTGCTACCTGTACTGTGCCTCATTCGCGCCCCGACCCATCGCATTTGTTCGGGCTGGCAAGGGCCCGTTTGTCTGAGGGAGGGGGAGAGGATGTCTAACTACCTGCACTCAGCGGATTGTTCTCCAAACAGGATTACGTGCACAGATATAAATACGGGCAGCGCGTATCCTGAAGAAAGTCAGGAGCTGGCGATTTTCGATCGAGTCAGTTATCCATCGGATTACGACCGAAGGCGCGTGTTTGCGCCCGGATGGATGAAACAGATCGGATAAAAATCAAATCATTGTCAAATTCGAATTTTAGAGGGAAGTGCCTTTTTCAAAAGTCCACCGATCGCTACCTCTGATTCCAGCTTTATTTTAAAGAGATGTCCAAAGAAATACAGAGGGTAAACACCCACAGATATGTTGACATTTCTCATACCCTCAATTTTACCCTGGAAGAATCCGTTGAAGTCAATTATCGAAGCTGAGGAAAAATAACAAAAAAATGTGAAAAGTCTAAAAAATTAAAAGTATTTGTGGCGGATATTCATAGTCAAAACATTGTCAGTCACAGTGCATTGCACGCCTCGAATGCTGCGAATTTGACATGCCTGGGAGAGCGCTGCTTGTCTTCAGTAATTGTGCATTGAGAAATAGGCGTAGGAGGCAAGCTTCCTTTCTTCGCAAGAATTCAACTTCATTATCTATTTATACAAGTTCGGATATGGCAACCCATGCGTGAAGCAGTCTGTTCAAATTTCGATTTTCAAAGTGGTTTTAATTTTTTATATTTTTATTCATGTAAGCATCTAAAATTGAAATTGTAGGTGACTCTTAAATTGATTGCTTTAATTGAATAGTGCTGAGGAAGTTGGTCGCGACGAATAAATGTCACCTTGATTCTGCGGAATAGGACACAATAATAGTCTGAAACTGATAAAATTAAAATTAACTACTGCATTTTGCTCAAGATTTCATTGATTCATTAATTCCAGAATGAAGCAATAAGCAAAGAACGTCTGAGGCGTTTCTTTACTGCTTAATTGCGGGGCGTTTCTGGTAGTAAACCTAATTGCGTAAACAAATTTGAAATTGCGTATGAAACCAACATCTCCTGTTAGCGATTCAGTCAGAGACCGTGCAGACACTAAATGTGATAAGGCATCTCAGTAAAGCGAAATGAAGTTTAAACTAGCTGAATAAGCTCTGACCACGCCAAGTCTTATCTTTGTCATAAACCACAACTGCTTGTGTTATGGGAATACACTGGCTGAGTATAAGCATGCAGCAGCCTCCGTGGCGCAATCGGCTAGCGCGTTCGGCTGTTAACCGAAAGGTTGGTGGTTCGAGCCCACCCGGGGGCGAGTAATTTTTAAAGGAGTTTGTTTAAATTGCTTGGTACGGTTTAATTACTGCAAAGGGCATTTACAATTAAAAGAGTAATATACGAGAGGACAAAAGCTAGTACAATTGTAACATAAACTAGGTCGTAGTACATACAATTACCGTACAGAAATGGCGTACACAACGGAATGGCAGCAAGAAAAATGGACGTAATCCATAATGGTAGGGATCCACTTTTTTAATTCTATACGCGTGGATTCCATGAGAATTTGATCAACAATTCTGATAACGATACAATTATTTAATGCTCTTATAAAATGCAACGGCTTGTGCCCAAGAAAATCGTCAGATCTATGAATCTGCTGATACCAGCCGGAAACATTGATCTTGTCCTGGTTGGGGAGAGCCCCGCTGGTGGGAGAGATACCTGGATGGAAAAAGCATGCGTCACAGATTCGGGACTAATTACCATACTATTGACGCACCCGGAATCTCGAAATAATCATTAATCAAAATCTGGACAGACGGACTGCAGGTTCGAATCTCGTTTGGCCACATCTGCTTACAAATCCGTTATGGCGTGGTGGACATTCTCATGCGTAATGCATCACCTTTCTAACTTAATTCCATCTTTCTTGGCTGGGCATTTATGTGTATATTGTACCAGGACAACCCAAAGTGCCTGCCTCCGCGTAGATAGGTGTGACGTCAGTGCCGCTAGGTTTCGCTTAGTACGGGCCACTAAAACACAACTGCCTGTGTCCTGTGCCTCCGTATTCCGTTAACGGATGGGATAGTGGCCCGTGGGCCACTCTTATAAGGTATAAGAAGAACGCACTGCGTAGGAGGGCCCGCGGGCTACATCAGTTGTTTGGAGTGAGAGAACCTAGAACAAACCATGGTGGTTGCAACTTGAGAACGAGCCGGCTCCATCTGGTGGAGTAAGCACTGAAATCGACCACTTAAACAGTGGTACTTGAACGCGACCACCTAAGCAGTGGTTTCTTCTAGAAGGGCAGGGGCCAAAGGTAATACAAGCACATTGGTTCAACTTCAAAATTGAAATATTATTACTACAATATTCATCCACATCCCAAACAACACAATAAGTTTAATTTTATTGATGTGATAGTGTGCAGTAAAGTCTTGCTACATCTCCCTCTTACATACGTAACTTACACATGCATTGTTTATTGTTCATATTCTGTATTTTCTTAGTTACTTGCTTTGTGATAATGTGACAATTTCTAATCAAGAATGCTCAATATCCTATAGTAAATACGAATATGACAATTTGTCATGAATTTGGCCATACATTGAAAGAAGTTGAATGCTTCAAAAAGTAAGTTTGTCATGTCAACAAGAGAGATTTCTCTCATAAACTCGCCGCAAATCCTTGATATAAAACATTTTTACGATAAACCATAAGTGTCTAATTCATTGTTAGTATTAAGTGCATGCACTGGAATCTTATATTGTAAATACTGTGCTTCAAAACACCAGAAAAATTGATGAATTAAAAACAATAAATAGTATGTAAAAATATAACAAACTATTCCTACAATTGTTTCAAAATAAAATTATTCAACTCATATCTGGAAACTTCTTACCTCATCGTCCTGTTCGTGTTTAACATTTCTCAGA
The DNA here is from genome assembly GCA_011170035.1 of Teleogryllus occipitalis. Lineage (NCBI taxonomy): Eukaryota > Metazoa > Arthropoda > Insecta > Orthoptera > Gryllidae > Teleogryllus > Teleogryllus occipitalis. The sequence goes on along the minus strand of BLKR01004779.1, from coordinate 7,898 downwards.
ACCAGGCAGCCCTATAACGCCAAAATAACGTTCTCCTCGGCAAAATCCTCTGCGTCTACATCTCCCAAAGGCGCTATCTCCCGATACTCGACTGTTAGTGCATTCCGACCACCCAACATATCTCGCACCTTTCAAACCAACGACCGATTTAATCGCCGCTTGACCTTGCTTGTCGGTCGTAACATCTCTTCAAGAGGCGGGCGCATCTCGCTTTCGGAAGGCGGACGGGCGGGCGCTCTCCAGGCTTTGAGGCGACGCTGCACAATGGCAAGGATTGCGGAAAAGAGGACAAAAATCTTTCATCCCGGGGAATAAAAAATTAATTTTACAGGTGAGCAAAAAAAAATGTAAATAAATTAAATCAGGGTTTAATGATATTGAAACGAAGGCGATATTCAAACAAAACTATTTTTGTGTAGGTTTTGTTTAAATATCGTTAATTCCTTATTTACAGGATTAGTTTAAAGATTTTTTTGCTCCCCGGTGAAATTAAGTTTTTTTGACTGATCAGCTTATTTACCAGAATCAAAGAAACATCTTCCTTCGTTAAAATTAAATTCACTAGCAATTGATTAAGGCAAAGTTAACGAAGGTCAACCTTCAAGAAGATTTTATTGGACATAATTTCGGGCAAACAGATAAAACATGAATAAGTCATAGAAACCTTTTTTCAGGAGAATTAATTAAGTAATTATGTTTATTGTTATATGCCAATACTGATTCAAAATAATTCTATAGCGCGTCCGGAAAGTCTCTCCGCAGTGACACCTTGCTGGTGAGAGTGCTTGCAACAGAAATTATGTTGGTAGCGCTAGCTGCAGCTGGAAATCGTAAATTGAGAACTCACCAAAATCATACTAGATGCTGAGAGAGTTCTCCCTATCATTTGTTTCTCAGTGATCTGGTTGCAACCAACATAAGTGCAATTTTTAATAGGAGGCCCTGGTTCGGCTCGGCGAGGAGAGACTTTCTAGGCGCTGTACACTGTAGTAGTGTACTAACGTGATGTTACCTTAGGTTGCCGGCCAAAGCGCCGGCTTCATCCATAGGTTAAGTTAGTAAGTAAGCACTGCCCTCTTCTCTGCCGCAAAAGCCAATGAGCGAATGTACCACAATCATGGTAATAAACTACCGCTCCGCCATGGCTACTGGCGGGGGGGGGGGAGTAACTAACAATTACTAACGTGATTCAGGTCACGCACCATACTTCCTTCCTCATTTAGTCAATGTAGAACTCTAATTAAAAGTAAACTTGAAGTTGTATAGCTAACGGGTCGTCTGAAATGGACAGTTTGGAAGAATAGTAATTTACATTAAAATGCAAAACAATGTATGTTGCCATGGCTTGAAGGGAAGGTTCCCGGACAAGGCTGACAGGCCGGGTCAAGGAACCCCGCCATGCCATGGAAAGTCACTTTTGCCATGTGATGCACCATATTTTATTCGAGGCCACATTTCGTGCCAGTTTTTCCGTGTCGTATAAAAATTTAATTGTTCATTGGCAATCACCAGAATATACTAAGTATTTTTTTCTTTCGAGGGTTGGTACGTATTTTGTTTTCTACTGTTGTACATTCAGTAATAGAATTTAATGTACTTCAGGAGCGTTTCCATACTGATTTTGGAAAAATTGATTGGTTAGTGATTTCAGGCGTTCTGCTATGGCCAACTACTATGGTCATTAGTGGCATGTTTTATCCCTTAAGATGGAGGTTCCCTCGCTGGACGGCGAGATCCGGTACCGACCTACCCGACGCGTCGGTTTGCGGGATTTTCCCCGATCAGGTATCTCCCATTAGCGGGACATCACCCCAGCCAGGACAAGCTGTTAGCTCATGACATGTGTGGTAGTGTAGTGCATGTAAATGTAGTGTGTGTAAGTAAGGGGTGTGGATAGGACAAGGAAGAGGAAGCAAAGATCGTGCACGGTTTATAGTCAGTTTGTTCGGGTACTGCTCCGGCATTCGCCTGGTGTTGATCGGAGAAACAATGGAAAACCACAGATTAGAGTAGCCGGTCGCTACAAGTCTCCTCCAGACAGCAACTGAATTCGACCTCTCTTTCTAGCTAGTGTCGAAAATCCTGTCACCGTCGGGACTCGAACCCTAGGACCTCCCGGTCAAAGACACTGCGTGACATCAGTTCTTACCCTTAACCAGCTAAGCTGGCTTGATGGGAAAAAAGTGAACTTTCACCTCCGAATAATATCGGGAGCGGTGGCTCAGTTCATCAACTGATGTCCCTGTAGTGCCTTTGACCGGGATATCCTAGGTTCGAGTCCCGACGGCGGCAGGATTTTTGACACTAGCTTCTGACTTGTCGAATTCTGTCGCTGTCTGGAGGAGAATTCTAGTGACCGGCTGCTCTGATCGGTAGTTTTCCGTGGTTTCTCCGATCAACACCATGCGAATGCCGGGACAGTATCCTAACAAATGGGCGACGGACCGCGCACGATCTTTCCTTCCCCTTCCTTTTCCTCTCCTCACCCCTTACACACACACCCTTACACTAACATGCACTACACTACCACACATGCCGGGAGACCGATCGAAGGCTTAGAACTTGTTCCGTCTAGGGCGGTGCCTCACTGGTGGGAGATACCTGGCTGAGGAAAACCCCGCTAGTCGACAGTAGGTCGGCGCCGGATCTTGCCATCCAGTGGAGGAGGATCACCACTACCTCCTGATGAAAAACCTGCGCTATACTTACGGGACTAATGACCTCAGTAGTTGACGCGCCCGGAATCACTGATAATCAAGCAATCAATCCGAATAATATGTAAGACTGCTCCATCATTTCTAGATGCTCTCGAATAAAGAAATTTTGTCCGCTTTTGTCGCCTTCCCAACCACCGTGCGCCTGCCGAGTGTCGGTTGTTCCCGGTGCCAAACACGGCGCCGCTGACGCCGCCGAGCGCTCGTAAGCGCCCACGCTGCCCCTCCGCGGCCGTTACATCCCAGAGAAGAGGTGTTCCTCATTCCTGCCTCGCGGTTTACAGGCGCGCGTTTAACCCGAAAGCGCGTCCTCGCGGGCGCGTTATCTCCATCACGGGTCCATCACGGAATAGCGGGCAAAGCGGCTGAGGCGGGTCTCCGGTGGAGGATAAACTTAACTGTCTTCTGGGTTTATTCCTTTGGGATGAAATCGGGGGCACGCCCTAAGGCGGGGATGTAGGCGTCGGATGCCCCTAAAGAATTAAACCAAATGTAAAATAACTATAAATATTCTTTAATATGTTACATCATTTGTGAATTTATTTTCATGCTACTAATAATATTTAAATTATAATATTTTAAACAGTCTAATTTAATTTTTTTTCCTCATAAGAAAATAGTTCTTACAGAAATCTTAATATAAATATCGTTTAGATGTTTAATTTTAAAAACATTTATAAGTTAAAATACACAGATTAATATTAATGCAAATATTAAAATGTTATTACTTTAAATAAATTGTATTAAAAATAATTTAGTTTTTAAATGCACCCCGCCCCCCTCCCCAAATGTGAAGCTGAGTTTGGCTCACCTTCCACGTGCTCTTGGGGTCAGCAAATTTCAATGATTTTCCCGTCAACATCACTGACGCAGTATGTTTACCCGTCGCGCTTAATAAAGAAGGGTAGTTGCTTTTCACCGTCTACTTTATTCTTTACTACACTATTCTTTCCGCCCTCATCGCTTTTTATCTAATAACTTATAGTAGCAACTTAACTAGCAACTTTTTATCTAATAACGTATGCAAGAGAACTCAACTAGCAACCCGATGCTACAGGATGCTCGATTATCAAGTAACTTTATGTACCAGTGCTTTTAAGTGAATTTTTCGATTAGAAAGAGTAATAGCGATCCATCTAATAATTCTGTACTATTAGTAATGCGGACAAAAGATATTCTTTTTCGCTTTCATACATGAAATAATTTATTTTACAACCTTCGATATTGAAATCATTAGTTTATCATTATGAGGCAATTTCGAAATCCTTTTGAAAAAAGATAAAGAGATGGAATTGGAGACAGAGAGGGTGAGAGACAGACAGACAGAGAGAAAGAGAGAGAGAGAGAGCGAGAGAGATGGAAAAAGGAAAGAGGAGAGAGGAGAGATGGCATATACTAAGGAAGTATAATTCTTTACACTATGGAGAGGGAGTGGGGGAGAAAAAGACCAGTAGGGATGTTGGAGGGAGTATCACTCTCAGTGAAACGCAGACAAGCACACACTGGTATTTTTCGTACTTGTGGACCAGGCTGTGGCGGCACTGCTCCTAGCCGCCGTTTTATTGCGGGACCTCACCCTCCTTTATGTGAAAGGCGAAGAGACCGTGGCGTGCCCTGGGAGCAACTATGTGTATTTGTGCTGTTTTGACTTTCGGCGGCCTCAGAATCGCACGCTCACACCCCGGTTGGCTTTTGTGGCGGAGTGAAAAACTACCGCTTGCTGGAAGTGAGGTCCACGGCTCTTTTGTTGCTCGGCCATAAATGGGCGGGCGGTCAGTCACTTGCTGCCCAGTGACATGCGTCGAAAGCTTTGCGGCTGTGCGTTTTGACTTTTGTTCCCTCGAGACGCAAGAGCTACCCCGACCTCCCGATTTCACCGCTCCTTTCCTCCGACAAATCACTATATTTCTTCCTTTACAACAGCAAACAAAATGAATTCTTCACATCGTTTCAACGGCGTTACATATCGATTCTGCACAAGAAATGTGAAACATCACATATATCGTCGCGTTAAGTCAAGAAATATATTTTTAAAAGAGTATTTTTTTAATAGTCTCTGAGATGGCTCATCGGCAGGGTACTAGCGCACGCACGCGCGCGCACACACACACACACACACACGCACGCTCGCTCGCTCGCTCGCACGCACGCACGCGCACACATACGCACGCACACGCACGCGCACACATACGCACGCACGCGCGCGCACACAAACACACACACACACACACACACACACTGATACACACTTTTTCCCTTCTTACTTTCTTTCTTTCTGTCTTTCTCTCTCTCTCTCTCTCTCTCTCTCTCTCTCTCTCTCACACACACACACACACACACACACACACACACACACACACACACACACTCACGCACTCACACATTCATACACAATCACGCATTCACACACGCACACCTACACACACTCGCACGTGCACTCTCACACGCAAATACACTCACACCCAGAATCCATCTTTTGTCTCGTATTTTGTCGAAGTCACGCGCCGGTCGTGGCTCTGATCGTGTTCCTTTTCTCGTGCCGCGAGTGCAAAATTGTGAAATGTGACATCCACGAACGGTCGTGGACACGGTCGACACAGTCGTGGAAAAGCAATAAACGTGTGCGCCAGGAATTCTTGGCTGGAGGCTAATAGAGAAGGAACGAGCGCGTATGTGTGTATGTGAATCCGTCGAGGAATCAAGTCAGTACCGTGGTGAACAGAACACAACTAAATGATCTCGTAGGCTTCCGCTGCCAGAGTCATGATCTGGGCTGTCCGGTTGACGCCGCGTGGAAGGCTAAGGCATAGAGTAAAGATTTAGACCTCTTAAGTCTATGGCTAAGGTGCCGACGTTTCGACCGACATATCGCGGTCCTCTTTGGGCAGTGCATCCTTAAAGAAGACCGCAATATGTCGATCGAAACGTCGGCACCTCAGCCATAGAGTAAAGATTTATACCTCTTTAGTCTATGCCTCAGCCTAATCTGGGCGTCACCCGGACAGCCCAGATTAGAACAGAACTAGTGAAGTGCAGTAGGAGTGAATGAGTTCAATGATGAATGGATATGAATGTAATGTCAAACAAATGTGAATGATGCTTGAATGTAAGAGAGATAGAGAGAGGAAAAAATAGATCTAACCCATCAAAGAAACCAGCTCTCAATATTTAAGTTTTTTAAAAAAATCCTATTACCCATAAGTTAGGCATGCCAAAGTGCATGCATTTTTGACTGCGTTATTAAATTAAATTAAATTTTAATTCGTTGGTAAGACAAGCCCCTTCCGCTCTCTAGCTGCTAAAGCCGCAAGGGAGGGGCTCAATTGTACACCGACACGCAAATAAATTCCCGCCTTCGCAGGGGTGTTGTGAAGGGGTAAAAAGAAAGAAAAAAGCGGCCGTTCTGCACCGTGCAGACTCAGCAACGTCGTCAAATTGTGTGATGTGTCAACTATCGAACTGTCCCCCGCACTCTGCCTCGAGTACATTCCAAAATTGAAAATTATTTCTTAAAGATTAAAAAGCAAAAGATATAAAAAATTATTATTTCACTTATGAGCGATATGAAATGGCAACCATAGATTTGCGGTGTCCTAAGTTTGCACATAGCTTCAATTGCTAAAGTTTTCCTTGTTCACTGAACACTAGCTTTGGAATACGAATTGACTAGATCATAGACGTTTTGCATTTTTAACAAATGTTTCGGCGCCAAATTTCGCAATATGGCAAGCCACAGTTTTACGAGTTAATTACAACATACATTTTAGGATAAGTTCAGGGGAACAAATTTCCTTCTATCCCTTTTACAAATGAGACGTGAGTTTTTTGGTGGAATTTGAATCACATGGCTACAATTTCAAATAAATAAATAAATATTAATATTGGCATGTAGCAGCAAAAGCTGCTCATTTATTGGGCGACACATTAAAAAAATACAGTCTTTATTTTCGATAAATCATTTGTGATTGCACTACAGCGCAATTAGGCAACATCCGCCTTTCTACATCGTGAGTGATGAACCATAAGGAATCGGATAATCTGCCTAACCATGATCTAAGGTTGGGATTTCCAATAGAATTCCTTGATTTCCGAATTGTAATAATAACATATCGTGTAATTATTGTTGTTATTATTATTATTATTATTATTATTATTATTATTATTATTATTACATTATTATTCCATGGTGGAATTATTATCACTAATAATGTTGCAGAGTTTCTTTATTTTATAAGATATGAAATATATTGGAATGCAATATAACATTGAATTTCTTATAATTCCCGGGAGCTCTCTCTTTGGTCAATAACAAATCCAATTAGACATTTCACGGTCTTGTAGGGGCAATGGTTTGCTCATGATTTTGTCCCATTTCCGGAATTATAGCATGTATAAATTCAATATTCTACGTTGTTTTCAACGTGCGTCCTTGAAATGGGCTTTCACTTACTTTAAAATTCAAAATCTGTTTAACGGCCTGCTGCTCCACATGCCTGCATACGCTTGAATACTCGTGTGCGAAGGCACGCGTGCCGGCTCTCTGTCGTGCGGCCGCTAGCACTCGCATTGTCAGTTCCCGTGCACCCGAGCGCCGAATAAGGAGGCATCGTCACTGCCGCCTCCCCACACACGTCGGCCTACCACGCCCACCTTGTCCCATGCCGTCACCATCCCTGCACCGCCCTGTCATTAAGACCACCACCCCGTTTTACTGAGCTCTGACCGGGAGGTCCTAGGTTCCAGTCCTGACGGCGGCAGGATTTTCGACACTAGCTTTTCAGCTACGTCGAATTCAGTCGCTGCCTGGAGGAGAATTCTAGCGGCCGACTGCTCTAATCGGCAGTTTTCCGTGGTTTCTCCAATCAACACCAGGCGAATGCCGGAGCAGTACCCTTCCAAACGGGCCACGGACCGCGCGCGATGTGCCCTTCCTCTTCCTTGTCCTATCCTCTCCCCCTTACACACACACTTACACTAACATGCACTACTCTACCACATATTCCGGGAGACTGGTCGGGAGCTAAGAGCTTGTCCCGGCTGGGGCGGTGCCCCGCTGGTGGGAGAGTCCTGGTTAGGGGGCAACCCCACTAGCCAACGGTAGGTCGGCGCCGAATCTCGCCATCAAGCGGGGGAAAATCAGCACCGCCATCTTCCGGGAAAAACATGCACTACACTCACGGGACT
>BLKR01004778.1:30521-97868 GCA_011170035.1 Teleogryllus occipitalis | reverse complement strand
AATGGATCTATTGAAATGTGTGTGGGAATATTAGAAAAAATGAACTCGTTCACACCATTTCTATACTACAATTTCGTGCTTTAATAAAACAAATATCTCGAACTCCGACTCACATAAATTAATTGTAATGAGAAAATATAAGTTAAAAGATGTAAATTGCAAATTACAAAATGAATTCATGCCGTCTATGTATATTTACTGATAAATGAGTTAAATAATTACAAATAAGACGCAAAGAAAATAGAAATGTGAAAATTAATGTTTACACCCCATGACATTGATAATTTAACTGAATTATATAAATAGAAGAGACTATATGAAAAAAGTATGTTTTAAAACAGTTTATTAAATCACGTCAGTGTTCACTATGTTCAACACATTCTCACCAAAAATACTTTTGTTCTTAATCAAAGACACAGAGTTAAAATATCTCCATCGTGAAAACGGTTTTTATTTGATATTACAGTGATCGGAAAACATTGTGTAGTAGTTGCTACTGATCGAATGATCAAGTATTAATAATTCTATTTGTCAGGGATAATTTTTAAAAATCATTTAGTAAGTTCCGCAAATAAGAGTTTCAAAAGTGCATGTTCTGACGTAAAATAACATTTAGGGTAAGAAATGTTGAATATGAAACAACAAAATAATTTTTAAACCGAAAATCGTGATTTATGAATATGACGAATTACGTGAATTAATTTAGCCCCAAACAGTAATTTACCGATACGTTATCTGTGGCGTTTACATGAAGCTTTGCATATTGATGCAATAATAATGCAGTAACTTTACCCTGATGAATCAATTAATATAACTTGGTCCGATAATCTTTTATTATCAACATTATCTCCGCTTTCAAGTTAATATTGGAAATATATGATGACCAATGAAAAATTCCGCGCTCAATGCTTTATCTCTTTCTCATATTGGCAACCACACAGAAACATGAAACTCGTGTGCTTTATTCATGAAATTATCACGAGCACGGGACTATCTGCAACTAGGCTCTGATTAATCAATTAATATAATTCTGTACTACGAGGAAGTTTTCAATTATGAAAATTATCTCCTCCCACGGAGATTAATTTCATTAACTCTCTTAATTACGAAAATGTTCGTGTGCCTTTTATGGTCTCGACATGAGTTTCCTGCGTACCAGTACACGACACTTTCCTATTTTAGGTTCTACCCACATAAAGAACCATGACGCAATTGACATATATTCTGAAACATATTTTCACTTTTCTTTGATTGCAAAAATAATTTCTTATTTTTTATCAAACTGGCGAGAAATGGTCTGTATTGTGTCCATCTCTTTTGTAATATTAGGTACCGTCCATCTCAACAAAAATAAATGTATATATTTCACCTACGATTATTATTGCTTATTCAATTTAGTGTAATTTTCAGATAAATAAGATTTTAAAAAGGAAAAGTACAGAAAGGAAAGGAAAGGATTTTAAAAAGGAAAAGTACAAAAGCTTTACAAATTTTAAGGAGGTCCATACTATCAGCTCAACAAGAACCAATCTTAAAGTACTACAATCTTGAGCTGCTTGAAGCAATGAATGAAAAGTGAAGAGGTAGATTATCATACAAATATAGTGCCACACTATTCAGATACTTAGAAAACATAAAATACCATCTTATTCTTATTCTAAAAGTTGGGTTACTTTTACTGTATTAAAAGTATCACACCAGATTCTTACAATAGAAATGTGAAATTTGCTGACTTTCTATTTGCTCTTCCAACAAAATGAGTTATCAGCTTCAATTGTAAAGTTTCATCGTTGGGGAAAATCTGTGATTATCGTTCATATCTGAAATCAAAAATAACTCGACTATTGCTCTCTTTAGTGCGCAGCTACAAATGAGTCTGGCAGAGTTCCGCAAAATTCAATCCGCGCAGAATCCGAGCAAACCGCGAGCACAAATTGCTCATCGGAGAGCTCCATGGAGACGGCGCTTCGAGGCGTTCTTTTGTTTTTGAAAACGCGGCTCACGTGCGGAGCGGTGCGCGGAGCATTTAATTATCCGGAGTACGAGTAAATTAACTCTCGACATTCTCCTGTTTTTCCGCTGTCGTGTTGCGCCTGCAGATATGCAAATTGTTACGTGCTTCGTGTCGACGCCGGCGTCGCCACTACCACCGCCGAGGCCCAGATAGCACGGAGCACGTCGACAGTGGAGCGCGTACGGTGGCGGACGTGCTGATTGCGCCGAAGTGGGAAATTTTCTCAAGCGATATCCTAGAGTGATGTTTCTCAACCGACGTGACTCAATCGTCATGTCGCAACCGACGTTCCTCAACCGACATTCGTTAACTGACGTTCTTCAACGGACGTTCTTCAACGGACGTTCTTCAACGGACGTTCTTCAACGGACGTTCTTCAACGGACGTTATTCAACGGACGTTCTTCAACGGACGTTATTCAACGGACGTTCTTCAACGGACGTTATTCAACGGACGTTATTCAACGGACGTTATTCAACGGACGTTATTCAACGGACGTTCTTCAACTGACGGTCTTCAACTGACGTTCTTCAACTGACGTTCTTTAACTGACGTTCTTCAACTGACGTTCTTCAACTGACGTTCTTCTATGGACGTTCTTCTACGGACGTTCTTCTACGGACGTTCTTCTACGGACGATCTTCAACGGACGTTCTTCAACGGACGTTCCTTATCCGACGTTCCTCAACCAACGTTCCTCAACCGACGTTCTTCAACCGATGATCCTTAACTAAGTATCCCCAACCGACGTTGTGAGTCGGTCTCTATTTCTTAATATGAATTATAATTAATGTTATTTGTATTCGTTAATGTGAATTAATAGACTGATACTTCGTTTCATGGGAGGATAATACTGCGAGTACTTTTACTGCCCAAAGCAAAAAAATCCTTGTTAAAATATTAACGTTTGAAAATAATGTAAAAACGTCGATATGAAGTATACATCTGAAGCTAATATTTGTAAATAATATTTTTGTGAAACATTATTTCCACTTCAACAAATTTAATCGGTGCGATGTCGCTACGTTATTATAAAATGTTCTTGGGTGGTTTTCCTTTGTCATTTTTATACAAAAAATATATGGCTACTGAGATGATAAATAATTATAATTGTTGGGACAAAAACGCAAAGATTCACTGCCGAAGGCAAAATGGGGAAAAAATTAAATTAACATACGAGTCTAGGGTTCATCTTCAATACGGAATTTGATTTTACATAAAAATGAATATGTTATGGAATATTAGTACCCTGGTGTAATAGTGCACGGTCAGAAAAACGTCACGCTAATACTCGCATTACTTGCATTACGTACGACCTCACCTAAAACGTCTAATCGTATATTATATATTAATGTATGAATTTCAGCACAATACTCACCACATTACAATGATAATCGACTTTGCGACTAGAGCTGTAAGCATTAACGCTGTATGATTTCTCCCACATAAGAGAGAAGTTTAGTATATCACAATATTAACATTTCAAAGGCAGAATAATTATATTACCCAAGTTGTAATGTATTTAGTCAAGCTATATAGACTAATTTCTCGCTTTAATTACGAAGAGTAGTAGTGATCAGAGTTAAATAATCGAATTATTTAATGTAATTGTCTCCCTCCGCAGATATGTATATATTCTAATGAATGTGCTTTAGTAGAAATTATTTCAAATGTAACGTTTCACCGTTTATTATATTATTAAAACACATTATATTATTTACATTATATTATCTTTTTATATTACGTTATTTATATTTCATTTCGTACAACACGTGAATTAAACTTAATTTAATTATTATGAGTGTAATACTCAATTTCGGGAAAATGTGATTAACTTTTCGCCCTCAGGTCTTCCCCTATCCATAGAGAGTGATCATGGTGGTTTGGCTTCCTCTTACTGAATGGGTGATGTAAGGGTAATCATAAGGGGTGAATAATGAGATATGAACACAATGCGATGAATTTGGGAGGTAATTCATGGTGTACGGGTAGCAGGCAAAGCTTCCACCACGTAGTCTACCTATTAATACCTTGCGCCGCAGGATGGATTCAAAACCACCACCGGTTGGCGAACATAGACGCTACTCCAATCCCCTGAGACAGTGTTGCCTGTCAATTTGTTGAAATCATCCACTGTGGAAATTTTTCTTATAGCTGTGCTTGAGAAATTTAATGCAAATGAACGAGGACGTATATTTTGTAATTTCAAATACATTGCAGAACCAACTGACAAAGTTTCCGTGTAACTATTTAATAATTCAACCCTGTTTATAAATTGTGTTGCGTATAGAAGCATTGTGGTGTAGATAAATGGAACATTTGTTGTTTTACAGTGATTACAACTCTTTCTTCGTCCTCCGTCTACGAAAGTAATTTTTTAGCTTCTCACTTACCAGTACGTACTAAATTTCTTGTATCCTATGTGTACTGTCTTGACTGACGAGTCTTGCTTCCTTTTCTCCACTCTCGACGCCATTTATCACACAATACCAGAACGGAGAAAGTCTTTCAGTCGCTCGACTCTGACTTCTTTCGCCCCGTTTCCTAGAACCCTCAAGCAGCCAATGGGCTTCAAAATCGACAGCAGCCGCCCGAAAATCTATTTACCGATGCATTTTCCGCGCCTTAACGCCCCGCGCCGCCCCGCGCCGCCCCGCGCCGCCCCGCGCCGCCCCGCGCCGCCTCCTCGCCGCCTCCTCCCCGCCTCCTCCCCGCCTCCTCGCCGCCTCCTCCTCGCCGCCTCCTCGCCGCCTCCTCCTCGCCTCCTCCTCGCCACCTCCTCGCCGCCTCCTCGCCGCCTCCTCCTCGCCTCCTCCTCGCCGCCTCCTCGCCGCCTCCTCCTCGCCTCCTCCTCGCCGCCTCCTAGCCGCCTCCTCGCCGCCTCCTCGCCGCCTCCTCGCCGCCTCCTCGCCGCCTCCTCGCCGCCTCCTCGCCGCCTCCTCGCCGCCTCCTCGCCGCCTCCTCCTCTTCTACTTTGTCTTTGTCTCCTCGGTTTCTCCTCAGCTCTTACTCGCCACTTTCCCGCCTATTCCTCACTTCCACCTCGCCTCTTCTTCCATCAACGCTCTGCCACGCTCCGCCCCGTCCGCGCCCATTCCCACCCCGCCTAGCCCCGGCCTCCGCCCCCGTAGCACGTAGGCCTCGCGTTGACACACGCCGATTTTTCGGAATTTTCCGTATCTGCGCGTGGATCAGCGGCCCTCGCTCTCCCCTCGCGCGTGGGCTCACCCCTCGCTTCTCGCGGCGGCCGACGCGGTGAGGCCCTGCAGACGGGACGAGATGCCGAGCGCGGGGAGCATGGGAGGGGAAACCAGGCAGATCGACAGCTGAATGGTACAGTGCGCTACGGCGCGGGTCGCAGCGGCTCGGAATCAATAGAAAATTGAAAAATATTCGAAAAATGTACTACACTTTTATTTGTTTGTAACGGTTTTGAGGTATGAATGAAAGGATAGTTAAACTCATCACAACGGTGGACTGAGATGGGAATCAAAGGAGAATGAAAGAACTTGGTGAGATTTTATTATCAACCAGAGTATTGAAAATTAACGGAACATTACGAAATAGATACAGGACAGTCAAAACACATGTATAGCAATCACTGTAAATGGAAATAGAACATTGTCCCACAGATAACGTAACGATAGATTTTTTTTAAAATTTAATGTCGCATCAACATCTAGGTCATTAGCGACCACTATTGGAGTTAACAGTATGGTAACTATGAAGATGAAACGATATGTTGATGATAAGGGGTGAAAGGACAAACGCAAATACAACCATACCCGAGACGGGACTCGAACTCGCGACCTGTGACCCTTTGATCCGAGATCGCTACGACATTATTGGTTTAGCGAGATAGAAGTTGTCTTATATTCGAGTTCCAATTTTTATCATAAATTATAAGGAGTTAGCAAGAGATATGATTCGGGGGCAGCGCAAAATTTCCCAAGATATCTACTGCAAGCCCATTTAGCCTCTTACAAATTTCATACTAAATAATTAAGTTTCCAGTGCTATTAAGAAAGGTGAACAACTAGCTCCCTGACTCCTATAGATCTAAACAGAGTATTATGGAAATATACTTTAAGGGTGTATCCCGTGTTTTTGAAATCGTTAACATGGATGTGGCTTATTCCGTGAGTTAGAATATTTTATTTTAAAATAAATGACTGGCATTACATTCAATCCTCAGGTAGTTGTCAATGCTTTCATAAGCAACGAAATTTTAAATTTTCAACCAACAACTTTGGTATGTAATATTACAATTACTTCACATAAGATGTATAGTAAGACTTGCATCAAAATAGTTTCTCCTATTTAATTTGCAATTGTGAATTTTGTAGTTTTAACACCAATTTTGTAGTTTAGACATCTTGTCATAAGAGAAAGAACATATCGTTCAATACTTTTCCTCATATTATTTTTTACAATAAAAAAATTTTACAATAAAAAATAATATAATTAAGAAGGACTTTTTCTTGGATAAGGGAGTTTCCATAGGTCATCTTAAGCTACCACTCATTTGTTTGGATTGTCCTTAAGGCGAACTGTATCGTTTTTAACGGACGCGGGCTGTTAAATGTAACTGTTTGTTCCTATTTTTGGTTGCAATAAGTCAATACTAGCGAACCCGTGCGAGAACTCTCGCATGTTAAACCTCACCCTCTTTTCTATTTTTCGATTTTTATATTATTATCCCTGTAATATATATTTTTCTTCAAGACCTTCTTATCTTCCTTTACTTGATCTATGTGTCTCCTTGTAATTGAAAACTGTACAATACACCCTTGTCAATACAAACTATTCTTATTTAATGTTATTACCGAGCAGAGGAGTACACCCGTGTAATTTAGGCGCGTAGAATGTCAAGTAATTAGTTTAATTTCACACACAGTTGATGATTCTACAGGCTCTGAACAGGTGGGGTAGAATCGAGAAGCGTCGATCCAGCAAAAATATAATGGAATATTCAAAAAGATCTCATCCTGTAGCTTATGGTGTGAGGAACGTTTCTTTGAAGCTTTTGACCTCAAAAGATTAATTTCTAAAGCTGTTAGGAGTTATTTAACGATATAGATACAAACAAATGTGGCCGAGTGTTGCGGGTCGCATTTGATATGAATATTTAGCTCCGTTTTTTTAAACAAATCTTTCATATTATTAAGTCAAAGTGCAATTCGTCACGTATCCGTGAAATTCTCTTTCTTTATAGCGCTCATTAACTGCCACCGGGTCACACCCAATTGCAGTTTAAATAAATTTATCTTCTTATTAATAAAGATTGGTTGTCTGTGAGAGCCGCAAAAGGTATGTACACTACTGAAATAATATAGAAGACGATAACACAACCGTATTGGGAAGAAATGTAAACATGACCTTGTCGACGTCAGTGGTCCTCTTTTGTGGCGCGCCACTGCGAGTGGCGGCGTGCGGTGGTGGGGAGGCTGACGCGGAGGCGGCGGCGGGCGCGCGGCGGGGGATGATAAGATTCCCGGCAGGGGGCGTGGAGGGGCGGAGTCCCGCCGCGTGCGTCGGATGCCGCGAGACCGCACTGCAGCCCCCGTCATCGAAGAGCTCTCCTTGGTCCCCTACATTTGCTATGCCCCGCGGCTGCAAGAGCTGGAGTCTTTGACGTCATTTCGTTTTACATTAATTGCTGCATATGGGATCTGGTGGAAGGTAGGTCGAAATCTGGTTGTTTGTACTTATTTATGAATATGACTTTCATTTACTTTTATGGTGATAGAATGACTATGGTTCAAGCAGTTTAATGAAGAGGAATGTATCCACATCATAGCTTAAATATTGGAAGTAATGATTATCGAGATAAATAAGTGTTATAAAAATTACCAAAAGTCAGTGATATTACATCGAGTTATCAACTCAATCCGAAT
This sequence comes from Teleogryllus occipitalis, assembly GCA_011170035.1. Classification (NCBI taxonomy): domain Eukaryota; kingdom Metazoa; phylum Arthropoda; class Insecta; order Orthoptera; family Gryllidae; genus Teleogryllus; species Teleogryllus occipitalis. Next base: position 89,957 of record BLKR01004778.1, on the reverse strand, counting down.
GTAAAGAATTTTCTTGCTCTAATTGAAGTGTATTTCAAAACACACTGTCAGAAAATGTTTTTCCAAACCTTTTTTATATCTCTATATAAATGACAACCACGATTTAAAAAAATTGGGACTCAATAACTTTCCAATAACTTTTTCGAAAGTTTTCATTACAGATAAGATGACTGTGGTCTGTGACTTATCATTGATAACAACAAAATTAAAAAATGACATGGTGTGTTTTGGAATCCCCCTCTTAAATTCCTTCTATATAAGTTGTAATATAAATTAATGTAAAGTTAAGAGCAACGTAAGGATGTCTGCTTTTTAAAATGTTAATTTTGTGATATGAAACCATTTCTAAACAACATAATCAAACTGTAAGAAATAAATTAAACAAACACGAAATTGTTATTCATGATATTATGGTAAAAATGGCATTTTATTTTGCGAGTAAGAAATGTTGCGACGCAAAGCCATAGACCGATTTGTTCCGAGTCCTACAAGCAAAATAAAATCACTTTTATCACGTGAGTCATACACTTCTTTTACACAGCCTTATTGGCATTCTTTTTATTCTAATTCAAGCACACAATTCACTATTTTACAATAGGGTCAGTATTAGCTAATGCGATCAAACGAAAGTATTTTGTTTTCTTTGTTGTACTCACAATTTCACATGAACATTTGAGTATCGTCTCACTTTTAGCACTAGTGCTAAATACATAACATTTAGCACGTTTTTCATGCCTGAAAAGCAAGCACGTTTACTATGGACTGTATAAAAAACATGTTTTTCAATCCACAACCCATCACAGAATTATAAAATTCTCTTTCTGAGCGAAATCCTCTTCATAAGATAAGTACACGCGTCGCAGGAACAATGGCTTGGTGATCCACGATTTTTCCACGCTCCTCGCCAGCCCGTTGTGCCAAGAAGCAGCGGCCAGCAGGTGACGCCTCGGAGTTTTTACATTAATTTCGCGCCCGGAGCTTTCCGCGCGAATGCGCTCTACCGACGCTTCCTGCGAGTTTTAATTCTGACATCGGCGCAGCCAGGACGAAAGCTTGGACTTTCCTCTCGTTTGCAAAATAAAATAATTGCCAGACAGTTTCGCTTCCCTGCCGAAGTGGCGAGGAACTTTTTTTTCTCCTCTGAGGGTATGTGTATTTTACACCAGCCGGAATGAGCGTTAGGTGAATAATATTAACTTACAATTTAGCTATTTCATTGCATACACATTCATGTGTAAAGAGTTTAGAAAGAATAGATGTCTGCTCTGATCTTCCTAATTACAATCTCACATTTGAAAAAATGACTTTACTTTTACGTCAATTACGTGGAATAATATTCAAATAATACAAGTTTGTGCTGCAATCAAATAATACAAGAAATGTGCTGCAGACGAACTACTTCTGCCAAACAAATTTATACGAATTTGATGTAAGACATTTAATGGGGTTTCCACGAACTTCACAAATTTTAAAGAACTAGCATTTTTATGCCTCCTCATTTTTGTGCTTTGTAAATTGTAAATATTTATAGAGAAGAGTAGAATTAATTTTTTAAACAATTCACAGGTACGGATAAATTGGAATGTTTACAATGTATCATCGATACTGTTTTAGGTGACATGAAAAAATAATCAATCTTTAATTGTGAATTGAGATGCGTATCAATTGTTTTTAACCTTTAAATGGGCCCTAAAATTACGTTAAAACTGTTATGTCGCAACGTATTCTACTACTATATTGAATTTGAAACTAGAACATTCCGCGATGTTTTTTCATTGCATACACAAGTTGAGCGACTTCAAATACAAAATGAAAGCAAACAGTATATATAAAACGAGTAGATTGCTTTTCGCAGAGTGGAAACTGGCGCAGACGGTCCGAAAGAGCACTCAACGCAAACCGCTGGTCAAGATGCATGGGATATTAAAAAAGTCGGTGGACGCAACTTATTCATGCGGCGTGAAACTTTAAACGCTCTGTCGGCGGTTTGCGCAGAAGGAATCGTATATGAGGTCGCGGGGAAAAGAACTGCACCACCTACTTTGCGCGATTACCCACTCGTGTCGCTTCACATGCTACTGTCGAGCGACGGTGGTAGCTCAGAAACAACATTGTTGCTATGCCGCATCCTTGATCTCGGGTTGGAGTCTCGACTGTGACGTATTTTCGACACTAGTGCCGGGAGAGGTTGCTCAGTGCATCGTGTGATATCATTGCAGTGCCTCTGGCCAGGAGGTACTTGGTTCAAGTCCCGAAGACGGCATGATTTTTGACACTAGCGTGTCAGGTCGAATCCAGTCGCTGTCTGGAGGAGTATTCTTGAGGCCGGCTGCTCTAATCGGTAGTTTTCTGTGGTTTCTCCAATTAACACCAGGCGAATGTATCTTGAACAGTACCCTAATAAACGGGCCACGGACCGCGCGAGATCTTTCGTTCCTCTTTCTTGTCCTATCCTCACCCCTTACATACACTTATACTAATATGCACTACATTGCCACATAAGCCAGGAGACCGGTCGGGGACTTAGAGATTGTCCCGTCTGGGACGGTGCCCTGCTGGTGGGATATAGCTGGTTGGGGAAAATCCTGCTAGACGTTGATAGGTCGGCGCCGGATCTCGCCATCTAGCGGGGGAAAATCACTGCCACCTCCAGATGAAAAAACATACACTATACTTACGGGACTATTGACCTCAATAGTTGACACGCCCAGAATCACTAACAATCAGTCAACCAGGCGAATGCCGGAGCAATACCCGAACAAACGAACCACGAAGCGCGCGCGTTCTTTCCTTCCTCTTCATTGTCCTATCCTCTCCCCTTACAGACACACACATACTAGCATGCACGACACTACTACATATGCCGGGAGACCGGTAGGGAGCTTAGAGTTTGTCCCGGCTGGGGCGGTGCTCCGCTGGTGGGAGATCTGGTTTGCGGAAATCCCCACTAGCCAACGGTAGGTCGGCGCCGAATCTCGCCATCCAACGCGGGAAGACACCTCCCGATGAAAAAAACACGCACTTTATGCTACTAATGACCTCAGTTGTTGACGGGCCGGGAATCACTAACCACCAACTTACCAATTGACACTAGCTATGTAGTTGGATAGAATTCATCCAGTCTGGAGCAGGATTCAAGTGACCGGCTGTTCTAATCGGAAGTTGATTTTCCGTGGTTTCTCTAATCATTACGTGGCTAATTTGTGAGCAGTATCCTAAAAATTGGGCAAAACCTTCGACCAATATTTCCTTCCTCATTGTTGACCCCCTGTCCCCATATACACGCACTTACACTTCACAACACCACTGTCAACCATGTCAGGAGCTTGTCCCGGCTGGGGCGGGGCCTCACTGAGAGAAATATTTGGAGATGGAAAATCCCGCAAGCCGACATGTAAGTCAGTGCCGGATTCGCTTTCGGGACATCATCAGCTCCGAGATTTAACACGAAAGACACTTGACACTGATGTTCTCAGGATTTGTTGCGTTCAGAATCAACTCTCACCGACGAGCGGGTATTGGACTATAGCTGAAATGCATCGGAGAAAAAACTTTTCTTGGAGCACGCGCGGAGCGGACCGTCTTGTTAGATAGCTGTGTCCCCTCGTACTCCTCCTTGGTTGCTGCCAGGCAACTGGTGGCACACAGCAAAAGTTGATTCTTCTAAAGCACAGTTGCGTACTATACAAAGAATATCAATTGCAAGGCATGACTTGTACGTTCTGTAGCTCTATTTGGTCCGACATCCACAATGCTAACGGTCTGCGAACGGAAGACGTAGAGTTGCATCTTCTATTTCTTGCTAAATAAGCACCGCCCTGGGAAGTTCTTACTAGACCTGCGCATTGCGTGATAGCTCTGTAGACTCGGCGAGGCTTTAAAAGAAAAACAAATGCGAACACCTCGTGCATGACGGGGAGGAATCAAATGTAATGAATATGGAAATTTGCTTCATCATTGTTAACTTTTTTATTTGAATACGTCTGTAATTTACAGAAAAAAAATCAGATATATGTAATGTATACAATATTACAATGTAATATACGAATGAATTGATAAGTTATGAAAAAATGTAGGTAACTACTGAATTGGGGTGGAACCAGAGTGCTGTGGTGGCCGTCCGTACTTTGCCTCACGAAGCATAATATTCTTCTTTCACATTACCAAGAAAATCCTCTAAAAATTCTAAGTATATTTGTTGCATAATGATAGAATAATATAATAAATAATTTTATATTTGCGTAGTTTTGAACGCAGCCAAATGTAATGGCAGAAACTTAGATTTGTTTAAATTTAATAGTTTTGGTGTGCAAAAATACAGGAGGGGAGAGAGACGACAAATTTGAATGCACAGACCCATATCAATACTAAAATATCATAATTGACCAGAAAACTTCATCTTTGTTTGTAAGGGGTTCACGGACAAATAACTTTAAAAAATTAATGTATTGTAGTTTTTAAAGTGTTAAATTAATGGAATATACGATGATGTAAATAAGTAAACAAAGTGATGGAATAAAGACATTTATTTTCTTATTTTCCCAATTATTCTCAACATGTATTACCATTTCTGGAAGGTTTATTCGACCGCAAAATACCATTTTAAAACAATACAGTTGACTTCGAAAAACATCGATAAAGCGTGCTAATGATAGTGAAATGCATGCACGATAGTTTTACATCGTTAAGATTATGGTCCAATTCGTACTCTGATATCCAGGCCCTTTATGTTCTCTCCTTTGTCTACAACAGAGCAATAATATTTTTTTTCTCCATTATTCAACCTAACGTGTGAACGTGTTTACTGCTCCTGATAAAAGATGCAGAGATATGCAAGGAAATGTTATCGTTATACCACATGGCTTCCAGTTACAATACCCATAACCCAGACCTCTATTCTTCCTGAGGAAAGTTTATTAAGTACCGTGGGTTATAAAATATTTGTAGCTATGCCCTCGGATGGTTGGCGTTGGAGAAACTTTCTTGTGCGATGCCGGCGTGGGGATGCAATTTTCTCGTTCTTTTTACTACAATGAAAAGTTTCGTGCATCGTATGAAGAGATCGTGCTCATAACAGTCTTTCTACTGTCTTGCGGTCGTCACCCAGTCGTCTGTGTGTGGACGTAAGAGAAGAATACTTTTCAACCTTAAAACTGTTTGTCTTTAGAAAGAAAAGTATAAGAAAAAACTTTTGTTTCCTCCACATAAATACCATTACTTCACTTTAAATAGAATCAGACGACGTGAAACATTTCTCTACAACTTTGAATTAAATGATCTCTTTCTTTTATATCATTCTTTTAATTAGGATTCTTTTTGGTGATTTTTAATCCTTACAATAACAATTATATTATGTAGTACAATGTATCTGATACATAGAACATTAACATTTTGTTTTCTTTTTCTGTATTTTGTGTCACATACATTAACAAAATTAAGTAAATATTTGATCTTATTATATGAGGTGTCAAACAATTGCGTTAATAAAAGAAATGGCTGATTTTCTGGACGATGAAAATAATTGAATATGACTTAGGCTCAACATAATAATTTTTTTACGTATTAAGAGTAATTTTCTAGCTTATGTAATGAAAATCTAACTCTGAAGTTTTGAGAAAAATATGAAAGTTTCATTTGCATAAGAATATCATTGATTAGGAAACAAACATAAGTACAACTATCTTACCTTTGACTTTGAATATAGTTCATTTTCTCATGCCTCTATTAATTATTTTAAAACTTAGTGCAGCAAACTGTGTCGCACACAAATACAAAAAAATGGATTGAAAATATCTTCACTTCCTGCGGCCTCTCGATTCTCTTCTAGGTTTCCGGGAGTGAAGACATTTGGCAAGGCTGCGAAAGGAAGGGGGGTTGCGAACGCGGTAAAGAGTGTTGTGAAAGGGCGTTCACGAGCCCGGAAAAATTGACGGCGTAACGGGGATATTCTGATGTGCCCCGCACGTACTTGGCGGCGACGACGACGACGACGACGATGACGACGACGCAGCGCGCTTGATATTCCCGGCGTGGCCCCTCTTCCCTCAGCGCAGTTTTCCTTTTTTCTTCGACGCCGCTACTGCCGTCGTCACTACCACCCCGACGCTACCCCCTCACCGCCGTCACCACCTGCATCACTAGGACAACCACTGTTACTCATCGACTCTACCGCCAGCAACAATAGCAATTAAAACAATGACTAAGCATTTTTTAAAAATATTGTTTTATTTTATTTATTATTTTATTTATTATTTATTTATTATATTATTAATTTATTACATTAAATTATTAATTAATAATAATTTAATATAATATTAATAATAACAATAACAAAAACTAGGCGGCCCTGTGTCGCAGGCAGATGCGGTAGCAGTCGTCTGCACCAAGGAGGCTGCAGGTTCGAGTTCTGCGTTGGCTTGGTCGTATTTGAGATTGTCCCTTCACACCTCATCATCATCCTATCACACCATAATTCATAATTCAAGGCTTAACAACCTTGTCTTACGAAGGGATACAGTCGAAAAGCTGATCCCCATGACTCACGTTAATCTCTTTTCAGGATAGAATACGACTGAACCTCGGAAGAGAACGTATAGTGTTGTCAGAGATGGTCGTTACGCAAGTAATAATAATAATAATAATAATAATAATAATAATAATAATAATAATAATAATAATAATAATAATAACTATGGCATCGATACTGTCACTATTGATACTAGCACTACCAGCATTAGCTCTATCAGCGTTAGTTTTATGAGTATTAGCACTTTCAGCGTTAGCTTTATGTATGCACTATAAGCATCAGTAGTATTATCATTAGCTCTGTCAGCCTTAGCACTCCAGCAAGGGTCTATCAGCACCAGCACGATCAGCATTACCACTATCAGCAGTTCTGCCACAATATCGTTATTTACCATCCGTTTTATCACCTCTACCGAATTTTAACTTCCGTAACCATTACCACCACCTCTTCTTGCATCATCCCTCTTCTAGAATTTAATCTGTTCTTCCCATAATTCATTCAAACTTAGAACTACCCTGTTGGGTTTGCAATTCTATTTTTAGACTGACGACCATCATTAAAATTGTCCTCAATTATAGTATCTATCTCTGTCTCCTCTGTGATGGTGTACTTACTCGTTCAAGCCTGCCTTTAAAGCCTCATCCTAATATCAACCTAGTGACTCGATCGCTGACTGAGGAGCCACCGTTGCCGAGTCTGCCTCCATCTCCACCGTCGCAAATTTCGCTTCGTCGCTACTGCTGCCGCACAAGCCTCCCATGGCGCGTGCTTAACTTACCAATTCCTTTCGCCTGTCTTCGTTCTCACGCTTCCTCTTTCACAAGCGCCCAGCCTGCTTCTCTTCTCGCTGTAAAATGACTGCCCTTGCTCTGAGATTTTTGCGTTTTGATTTCAATACAAATTGGCGGTTAAATGTTTGTAGCTGATTGTTTTAACTTGTCTCATTTGTAATAATAGTTTTCAACGCGCACATTGCGTTGAAAATATTTCTGTTAATTAACATGTTGATTCCCAAGAAATATTCCTATACTATCTGAAGTTTGTATTGCAAATCAGAACTAAATTCCTTGGAACTGCATAATAATAAAACACAAATGCCAACAATCAAACAGAATTGTTACCCCAAAGCACTTAGGCAACCCGCTCAACACCGATGTATTATAAAGTTCCAGTTGCCTATCTTACATCTGAAGGGGCTCTAATAATGTCAAATACAGAAGGTAGAAAGTACATTATCAATCATTTACGACGGGAAACAATCCAATTAAAATGTAAATTTTACGCTGTGTCCAAATACTATTTCGAAATACCCTCGTTCCAGTTCATAATTCTAATTCACATGATGCGTTTCTTTGAATTTCCGAATCCTGTCAAGGCTTACACGTTGTTACACAGCGTTTCTTGTTATGGCGTGGGAAGCAATCCCTCCGCTAAGCACGGTTCGCGGGATAAGCGGAACGGCCCCAGCAAAAACAAGCGCGCAGCGCAGGAGCCCGCGGGCCGGCGACGTCCCTCGCGGGACCCCTTGGCGCTCTCCCCCTTCCCCCTCCCACCGACTGCCGCGGCGCCCGAGGCGACGCGACGCAAAACGGTGCAGCGCATCTGGACACACTGGGCCGAACACTGCGCGTAGCCAAAAACCGACTTGTAATCACTAGGTCTCGGATTTTAATGACAAGTCATATATTTTTTCTGCACCTTCGGGTGAATTTTAAAACAATTTATGCACGAGTCCTGGTATTGTCGATTAGAAAAACGTTTTTTTATTGTGCATGTAAAGTAACATTTACCCAGTTTTTAGTGAAAGGTCATATTTGGGCCAAATTCTGCCATAAATGCATATATTTGTCATATTTTTAAGGTCCGTTTTTAGTAAAAGGTCACATTTTGGCCAAATTTTGTTCACAATGCATACATATGTCATATTTTTAAGGCCTCATTTTTCAAGTCATATTTATATAGGTTTTAAGTCACAAATTCTTGCATATTTAGCTGTTTTTTTAGGTCGTTAAAATCCGGGCCCTAGTAATCACCAATGTTGTTTCTGTAGTATATTCGTTCATACGCTTAGTGGCGCTCACATCCAAGTAATCTTAGAAAATGGTGGACAAAATATAAAATTCCACATAGAGAAGATGAGCTTCGTATTCGCTTTCTATGATATTTTATTTTATTTTATTATTTATTGCGAAAACTTTAAAAACTGTGACGTATGTGGAAATGCATAATGATGGGATGTGAGGAAAAGCATAATTTGCACACGTTTTCCTGCCTCTTAGGTCCGAAAAAAATTGTCATTCCCATCTCATTGAATGAGATGGTAATTACGTAGATAAACAACAATCCAAGTTTAATTGTGTTACTTTAGGAACCTTCACATTAAATTATTCTGAATAAAACAAAAATTGTCAATGCAAATATCTGTAAATAAGTTCATTATGTGGGAGGAAAGGAAGAAGTTTTGAAAGTAATATTGGAATAACATGTGAATAAACATCGATTTCATACGTTACAAGTATTCGCAGTTGAGGATATCTTTTAGTCATAGATATACTAATTTTTTGTTGTTTTATTTTTATTTATCAAAATTTAACGTATATTTGGGCCACAAGAGATGTGTAACGTCATCTGATAATCGTAGGTACCTACGCAAAAATTGATCTTAATAAAATAGTATAGAGTTTAGCCTTCGAAAACTCGGAATAAATTGTATGTCATTCAAATAGCTCATACCTTTTCATGTATAATATTGCGCTAAGTTGTAGTTAGTTTAATTTAAAACTACAATTCACTTTTCATGTTGTACTTCACTACAGAGTACAACCTAAAAAACAATTTATTTCTGAGATTCCTACCCTTTTAACGTACTTAACAACTCTCCTCCAAACATCATCTCACTTTACCTCATTTCACCGCACTTCACCGCAGTTGACAGAACTTCACTGAACATCGTCACATTTCACTACACCGCACCCGGATTCGTGCTTGGGAATCGTAGCTAGGAATCGGAGGAGTGTTGTACGGCGTGAAGTCGGCCCACTGTGCGTCGCCGCGCGGGGGAAGGGAAGGGGAGGGGAGGGGAGAGATCAGAGGGCCGGCCCGCGCCACCCCCGCGAGCGACACGGCCCCCCGCCCCGGTGTGAAATATCGACTTCATTACGATCTCCTGCCGCCGCGCCCCCGCGCTGCACTTCGCCCCCGGCGCCGCTTCCGCTCCCGGGCGCGGCGGCGTCTCGCGGCTCCGCGCGCTGCGCCGGGCGCGATACTCTCACTCCCTCCCTCCCTGCATCAAGACGCCCTCCGCTTGGAGCTCAGTGCATCAACTGATGTCACTGCAGCGCCTCTGACCGGGAGGTCCTAGGTTCGAGTCCTGACGGAGGCAGGATTTTCCACACTAGCTTTTCAGCTAGGTCGAATTCAGTCGCTGTCTGGAGGAGAATTCTAGCGACCGGCGGCTCTGAACGGTAGTTTTCCGTGGTTCCTCTGATTAATACCAGGCGAATGCCGGAGCAGTACCCTAACAAACGGGCCAAGGACCGAGCGCGATTTTTCCTTCCTCTTCCTTGTCCTAACCTTTCCCCTTAGACACACACTTACACCAACATGCACTACACTATCGGGAGATTGATCGGAAGCTTGTCCCGGCAGGTCGGTGCCCCGCTGGTGGGAGAGGAGAATTCTAACGGCCGGCTGCTCTGATCGGCAGTTTTCCGTGCTTTCTCCGATCAACACCAGGCGAATGCCGGAGAGACCTGGTTAGGGGGAAACTCCGCTAGCCAACGGTAGGTCGGCGCCGGATCTCGCCATCCAGCGGGGGAAGATCACCGCCATCTCTAGAGGAAAAATCATGCACTGCACTAACGGGACTAATGACGTAAGCTGTTGACGCGCCCGAAATCACTAACCAACCAGCCAAATCATGTCGCTGAACAGTCGAGTTGCCCTGTCTTTGTTTCTTGCCACTTCACTTCGTCTTCCCTTTGACGACCATTTGATGGGTGCAGGTCTCCTCCTCTCAGCCAGATACATTCCGCTAGTCCAGGCCCCTTCCTAACGTTCAGTTTTGTTCCTATTGATCCTTGTCGCCCACACCAGTTCTCCTCGACTAGACTCCTCTTCGTCACGAACAGGCCTATAAGTCTAGATCATAGCTTCTCCTCGTCTCGACCAGCCCTCTTCTTCATTTCGATCAGACTTCCTCTTCGTCTCGAATAGGCCTCTTCATCTCGATCAGACCTCATCTTCTCAGACTTCCTTTTTGTTTTGACTAGGCCTTTTCGTCTTAACCAGATATCTTCTTCGTCTCGTCCAGACTTCGCCTTTATCGGACTTCCTCGTTCTCTTCATCAGATCTCTTTGTCTTTATCAGACCTCCACCTTCTCTCGAACTGTCCTCTTCTTCAACTCGATCAGAGTTCCTCTTCGTCTCGAATAGGCCTCTTCGTCTCGAATAGGTCTCTTCGTCTCGACCATACCTCTTCTCCCTCTTGGCCAGACTTCGTCTTCATCAGTCTTCCTCTTTCTCTTGTTCAAGCGTCTTTCTCAGTATCAGACCTCCTCTTTCTCTCGACCAGACCTCTTGGTCTCGACTAAACTTCTGGTCTGCACTTGCCATTGTCAGGCCATTGTCATACCATCAGTTTTGTCTTACATGTTGTTTACTTCCCCGTTCATTCATCGTCGATATTCTTTTCGATTCTTTGAGGTCCACTCTACATCACACACACACACACACACACACACACACACACACACACACACACTAACCCCCTTTCCAGATTTCTTTGCATCTTCACTCCCTTCGCATCTTAATCTTCCTATTTGCATTCACATCTTTAGAAATGCTCTTCGCAACTTTTACAACGAATTTTTATGGTTACTTCTTTACAGTTCATTTTTGTACTGATATGTTCAAACACACGTGTCTTAATTTTGGAAAGGAGTACGCAATTTCTGCCATATATTGTTTTTGCGCTAATTCATTTAATTTCCTCTCGGCCATAGAAATTTTGTGTTCATGTACTACACACTTCGCATTTTTATTTTCCTAATTGTATTCACCTTATTTGTTTGTTGATCCTTCTTTTTTCATTTCAGCATATTACAAGAATGTATCTTAAATATCTCTTGACATTTTCCATTGCAAACTTGTGATTTTTTTTCTTCCATTAGATCGAAGCTTCAAGTACATTTATTATTATTATTTAATACACTATTCTCATTATTCTCAACGTTTTCTATATCTAGTTTCTCTTTCGATAGTTTCTCTCTATAACTCTTCGTTTTATCCAACCTATTTTTCTATATTATTGTCTCCCCGCCTCCATTCTTGAAACACTATCTCACAATGTTTCGAATCACTGACACATTCTTTTTGCCTTTCCTCCCGCGCAGACTTCTTTCGAACAATCTAATCTCAAATACTTCATCCCTGGCGTTCTCACGTATTCACTCACCGCAATGATCTGTGACATCGCGGGCCTCCTCCCCCTTCAAGCACCCTGCCCGTCGCTGTTCCGGAAGCCACCTTGCTCTCACCCTCGCCCTCGCCCCACTCAACCCTCAGCATCCGAGAGCGACACACCCCACGTTTCCTATCGCGGACACGACACCGCCGCGCTGCGCCGGGCCGCGCCGCACCAGCCGGGGAGGCGCCTGCGATGTTATCAGTCCTATTTGCAGGATTACTCCAGGAAAACCCGGCAGCCAAGGGATGGAGAAGGGGCGCCCCGCGGACCCCCCGCTGTTTCTCAGTATCCGCCGCGGTACAAAGACTTTTCCGGGAAATGAAGACGGATGATGACGCGAGGGGAGGGGTTAAAAGGAAAATCTCCTTTTTTCCGAAAAAGGAGCAGAGAAGGAGGGGATAACATGTGAAGGAAAGGAGGAGCGAGCGGGGTTGGAGGGGATGGAATAGAGAAAGGACCTTGAAGCAAATCCAATTCCAACGACGACCAGGGCAGGCGTGCGTTTTCTAGAAACTTTTTTTTTTGCTTGTCCCCCTCCTGTCCCCCTCGTGTTGCCGATTTCGATCATTCGCTTCCCTTCTGCGTCACCTCCCTCCCCTCATCTCGCCTGCCCTCAGTAAGGGCGTCGCGTTATTACAGGTGCACCGGGTGTCATCTCATTACTCACCGTGACAAAACTGTCGCATCGGGTATTAATATGAAAACGAAATCGAATTATGGTTCGGCATTAACGTAATATTAAAGTGCGCGTTTGTGACAAGTGAGATCGTTATCGTGGCGATGGGGAAAAATTGCACGAAGTGGTTGACGGGCGACAGGAGGTTGACAAATCTGCTGGTGGGGCGCCACAGGCATTCCCACCCCTTTAGCGGAACACGCGCCAATCGCGGAGCCCCCGGAGCGACGCGCACGCTTCTGGCGGGCGGTTTGTGAAACTACGTTTGCAAATCCGAAGGATACGGGCAGACATTTTGTTTGTAACTCCTGAGCGAAGAGTGCTCTGAAAATGTAACAAGTCTTGACTGATACGTGAAGTAGTTAATTGGATAATGATATTGATGCTCTATCGTAGTATATTAAGCTTCTAAATAATTTATAACATAGCATATTGAAATAATCTGCAATTTATACTCAAACAAACTCGGTCGAGGAATCTGAAAAGCAATATCTATCTATCTTGCTACTTTATTGCTAGAATTGGCTCAATGAAAAATCATATATTCATTTCACGAAAACATGGAAATTTATTAAATAATTTATAACAATTTTTGGTATTGTTTAACTTTACCCAATATAAAATCAAACGTTTGTCATGACCGTTCCAACCTTATGTCTTCGCGCGCTTTTTTCGGCCATCTTCATCCGAGATGGACGCCGCCGTCCTCAGGTCCAGACACCATCTTCTCTCTTCTTTTCTCGGAAGCTCACTTCAATCACCGTTCATCAAATCAATAAACTATTTGCTGCTAATATTCCAGTCCAATCACTGACAACTTCGCCCAAGCCCTCAATGTCCCTCCAACTCGTTCACATGAAATATTTTAAGTTCCACTGTCACACTTAGAGTTCCAATTTTGATGTTTTCTCAACATCCATTCCCTAGTAGATGCATGCAAGTCCCCAAAGAAAAAAAAACTCCTAACATTAATTGGAGCACGATCCGTTCATGAGCACGGCATCAGTCAGAATGAATGTCTCTCGTATTCTTTCAGCCCTGCAAAACTCTGTTCATAAATTCGATTGTTTATTTGCAGATAACATTTCATGTACTTTCGTACCTAGCCAATCTCTAAATTTCTTGCAAAACGAACTAGCCGTCTTCACGACTGTCACTGCTTTTTCGGCCAATCCCAGAATTCTATATAGAATTAGCTAGCCGTCTCCGCGATTGTCACTGCATGAATATGTTGACCTTGACGACGGCTCGCTTACCGTTGCTATGCTAGCGTATTCACATAATTTATCCTCTTTAATTGACGCCATTTATAATAAATAATTGTACAATATTCAGTGACATATTTGTATGTCACAATATGTTAAAGAAAATATAGTAGCATTCTCAAACAGTGTAGAAGAGTAGTGTTGATCTATAACAATTAGAAAGTGCATTTCTTTACATGTAGAGCATAAAATAAAGGCGAATGGAAACAAAATGTTCTGATAACCGATTCTACCCAGTCATGATAATAAATTACTTGTTTCTTCCATGTCTTTGAGCAATGTTAAGAACTTTGCAAATTACATTTATCGTATTTCAGTGATGTTGTCAAATTGATATCTCGACCACACCCAGTATTTTTTTAAATTTGGAATTTCTCAAACTGCGTTTTCATCGTGTTTCTTTCTTCTGAATTACAAGATAGTATCCAAGCATTACGGTATCAAACAATACTACAAGTGTCTGACACATCTTAAGTTTTTGCTAACGATAACGCTTTCATCTAAATGGTTGTACTAGAAAATTCAATAACCAAAATCAAAGAACTTTCCGGTGACGTTTTGATACCTACACTGAATATTCAGAAATATTCGAAACGTTAAGAGCAATATATTGTCTCTTGGCTATTGATCCCCACAGTATCTCTCTCCCACTATTTAATAACAAACATCGCCATGGCAACCAGCAACACGGAGATCGCCCCTCAGGCGGGTATGCTCCCCCTAACAACGTTGCTTATATTTGATTGTTACTAACCCACAATGAATTTTTATGCGCGAGGCGCCGGACACCGGGGGCGCTAACCTAATTCCCAGATAGGATCGCGGCATACGCGCGCGACTATTGAGGGAGATCGCGGCGCTGCAGGAGACAGCCTAGGGGAGGTCGAAGCTGCCCTCGCCGTCCTCTTCTCCTCCCTCACCCTCGAACCGTCCTCGTTGTTACCGCTGCTGCCGCCACCCTACCGTCTTCAACGTTCCCGGCCTCTTTCACGCTGATCCGGCTGTTCTCACATCCTCTCTGCACATCGCTCTCGCTGTCCACAACGCGCTCGTGCGCAATTGCCCCCGCCAATCCTCACCCTCGGCAATCCGCGCCCTCGACAATCCTTGCTCTCCACAATCCGCGCCCTCGACAATCCGCGCCCTCGACAATCCGCGCCCTCGACATTCTGCGCCCACCACAATCCGCGCCCTCGACAATCCGCGCCCTCGACAATCCGCGCCCTCGACAATCCGCGCCCTCGACAATCCGCGCCCTCGACAATCCGCGCCCTCGACAATCCGCGCCCTTGACAATCTGTGCCCTCGACAATCCGCGCCCTCGACAATCCGCGCCCTCGACAATCCGCGCCCTCGACAATCCGCGCCCTCGACAATCCGCGCCATCAACAATCCTCGCTCTCGACAATCACTCTCCACCTTGACCCTGTGAATTCTCACTTATGCTCTTCCTCGCTCACGCCCTTCCTCGCATTCAGCGTTCTCTTACCACTCCTTGTTCTCGTCTTCCATGATACCCTATTCGCCCTCACCGTTCTCGCCCCCCCCCTTTGTCCCGTTCGCCCCTGATGTGCCGGTAACCCCCGGCTTCCTTGTCGCCTTCTCCGCACTCACCACCCTCGCCATCCTCCACGACGACGCGCCCGCGCCCTGCCCCGCCCCTTCCTCACGCCTCGACGTCACGTGACCGTGAAGACAGAGAAGGGGCGGCCTGGGAGTCCGTGCACGTCGTTAATGAGGAAATGAAGATGAATATGGGATGATTGCCCTTCTACAGCGAAGCAATTTAGTTTTCATTTCCTGCAAAACCCGGGCGTTCGGACGGCCTACCGCCGGATGGGGGCGAGGGCCCAGCGCGCGGCGTCGGCAGGGCTTTTTCGGCGCGCCGGTTGGCCGCCCTGACGGCGCGGCGTTATCCCGAAATGAAGGCCCGCCCGCCGGACCTGTTTTCGTTCTTGCAGCGCCGCTCGATGGACCTCGTAATTGCGAATTTCCTTCCTCGGCGCGGGGAGCTCGGGGAGGGGAGAGGAGGGGGTGCGAGGGACAACTGGGACGAAGGCGGGACGAGGTCGAGGATGCGGTCCCTTGCTACTCGACGATGCGCTGTAGGAAGGAAGTTCAGGAGGGTTCAATCAAGAGCCCGTAGACAAGGGGTGTTGTGGTAGGCTTTCGACGAAGGAGTCTGATGTTGAATTGTTACATTAAATGTAAGAGGAACAGCTAACACTTATTGTTTCAATGTATTACAGAGTTATTTAGAAAAAATGTTCCAGTACCCTTCGAAATTTTCTCATTCCAGGCTTGTACTGCAAGAGGGAATTAGGAAAAAAGTTCTACCTAAAACTAAAAACAATACGATCTAAGATAAATCTTTTATTTCACAAATATACTCATTTAATATTCGGTTTTGTGTGTGCGGATAACATTAAATACAACTTGAGTCAATAATATAAATATTGTTTTGCTCCCAGTGCTGCAATTTGCACTAATCGCATAACTTCACAGGAAAAAGTGTTGTAAATGAAATTATTTAAGAGCATCATGACAAATGAAGGAGAGTAAATTGAATGGAACATGATAAGAAAACAAAAATTAAATTAAAAACATTTTATCGATAACTAGTGGCCTGGAGCAGTAAAAATTCTTCTTGATTAAATCACATAAAATAGTTTTCCAAGAAGTCATACGTTCACTTTTCAAGAACAACAAAAGTACTCTCGTGCAACACTTCAAGAAATTAAATATTTTCATATGAACCGTCTTCACAAATTCTGCAATTCCGTAGTATTGTGAATACGTATATACGATACAACACTTCTTTTCTTACTAAGAATATCAACAAAGTTGAACTGATGTTACTGCAGTGCCTCTGACCGGGAGATCCTAGGTTCCCAAGTCCTGACGGCGGTAGGATTTTTGACACTAGCTTGTCAGCCATGTCGAATTCAGTCGCTGTCTGGAGGAGAATTCTAGCTGCCGGTTACGCTGATCGGTTGTTTTCCGTGGTTTCTCCTCTCAACATCAGACGAATGCCAAGGCAGTACTCTAACAAACGAGCCACGCATCGCACGCGGTCTTTCCCTCCTCTTCCTTGTCCTATCCTTACCCCTTACTCTTACTTACTTACTCTAACATGCAACCCACTACCACACATGCCGGGAGACCGGTCTGAAGTTCAGAGCTTGTCCCTGCTGGGGCGGTGTACCAATGGAGGGAGATGGCTGGTTGGGGAAAACCCCGCTAGCCAACAGTAGGTTGGCGTCGAATCTCATCAACCAGCAGATCACTATCTCCAAAGAAAAAAGCATGCACTACACTTACGGGACTATTGACTTCGTTAGTCGACGCACCCGGAATCACTAACAATCAATCAATAAAGTTGCTGTTGCTTTACACAGTGCGTGAATAGCAAATATTTAATGCCGAGCGGCCTGTTCTTCGGAGCCTTGTTGTCACATGACGCGATCTGTGTCGTAAACAGTGAGGCAATGGGTATAAGAATCCAGTGCAGAATAATAATAGGTAAAATAACACAAAATATTTGCATTTTCGGTCAAAATCTGAACTGTTACATTGTTCATCAATTTTTTCCAAATTCCGAGGTATCTAACAAAACACTGACACATCTCGCATGGCTAGAGGCCGCAGAGTTTTCTTTCAATACCTGCGCGCATTGGAGATTAGAATGGGCGTTTTTGTATTTTTCTTCAAATGCTGGTTATCTAAGGAATCCCTAGAAACCCCTCAAAAGCCCATAGTCGCATTGAAAATTGGTAATATTTTCTTTTATTTTTTGTTTTAGTCATTTTTCTGAGTTTTTGGGTGTCTCACAAAATCATAGATACATCTCACATGCCCAGAGGCTGTATCGTATAATTTTAATTTCTGCACATGTTGGAAATCACATTTCATCGCACATTGGACCTCCTATTCAAAATGCAACTTAGGTCTACCTTTTCCAGTCATATCTATAATGAATCAAATTCCAGGAACATCAATGAAAACAAACTTCTCTAGAATCTCCTCTCCAATACAGCCTTTCCCTCTTACACATCCATTCCTACCTCACAGAATCTATTTTCTCATTTCCGTCGCGCTTGAAACTTGTAAACACCAGCATTCTCTACGAGCTTCACAGAGACCATCGCTCTCCACCTCTATCACTTCCCGTGCCTATTGAACAACCGCCAGCCTCAACGCCCATCCGCCTACGTTGCCCACAGCGCCCGCACGCGTGTCGCACGCGCCCGCCCCGCCCCCTCGCGCCCCACCCGTAATGACACGTAACGCAGTTAGCAATCTATTGCCGGAGCGCCAGCGCCGCCTCCGACCGAGATTGGAGAGCTATTGGCGACGCTTTCGCCGCCCTAATCGCCGTAACAAGCTGGCGAAATAAAGTGTTTGCGCGCCCGGAGCGGGCTCAGCGGCGCAGGCGGCGGGGACGGCGGGGACGACGGGACGCGGCGCTGGCGACGCGGGGCATCAGCGGTGGCGGGGACCGCGGACGCTGTGGGGTGTGATGCGGGCTGACACAAGCGGAGCTGAGCGACGCGGATAGACAATGGCCAAGGGGGCGAAGCGGGGCGAAGCGGGGCGAAGCGGGGCGAAGCGGGGCGAAGCGGGGCGAAGCGGGGCGAAGCGGGGCGAAGCGGGGCGAAGCGAGGCGAAGCGGGGCGAAGCGGGGCGACGCGGGGCGACGCGGGGCGACGCGGGGAGAAGCGGCGCGTCGCGGGTGAAGCGGAGCGAAACGGGGCGATGTGGCGCGAAGCGAGGCGAATCGGGGCAAAGCGGGGCGATACGGTGAGGACCGAGAAGGAAGGGGGTGACGCGAGGCGAAGCGGGGCGAAGCGGGGCGAAGTGGGGCGAAGTGGGGTGAAGTGGTGCGAGGGGGGCAAAGGGGGGCTACGCGGGGTGACGCGGGGGGACGCGGAGCCTGCGACAACGGCGGGGACAGGGCAACGACGGTCCGCGCACATTCCAGCTGCAAGCACTCTGGCTTTACTCTGGAGCAGCGCTGCGCGTAAGCGAATTGTAATCGGCGTTCGACTACGGGGGCGCCATGCTGTTACCTACAAATTTTGGGAAGCGCGCGTATGTGTATTTTTAAGCCGGCCGCTCGAGACCGGCCGCTCGCCCACAAGTCGTTTCTGGACGAGGCGGCACGAAATTTTCCCCGAAATTGAACTCGAAGTGGATGCCCCCTTCCCTATCCTGGAAGAACCATCAGGGGAGGCAATGACCAATCTACTGAGAGCGCCGAGAGTCATGCTGCCGTACGGAGTCTGACGATTACATTTTAGAGGGGAAGATGACGTTGAAAATTGACATTATTGAAACAGTTTCTAAATGAAAACCTATTACTTGTTATCACTGTTTTTCTTGACCTTTAAATTTAAATATTTATAACTGCATTTAACAAGATACTTAGTCACAAAAGTTTACTTTTTTCAAAATTGTATAACTTTTACGTAGCTTCCGATAGTAATTCAAAATGCGACATCTGTTCAGCCACGCCTCTTCGTAATGTGTTTATGGTTCCTGTGAAAACATAAGTATACAGAAGCCCAAGAGTTTTTCTGAGGTATATGCACGTACACGAGTCCGGGAAATATTTAAATTTAATTACGTATGTGGGAAATCTCTTAACATGCTCTCACAAAAGAAAACTGCCACAAATGTAAGTTGAAAAGATTTCAACCGCAGTTCGCCTCACAACTGCACAATAGCCGGAAACATGTTGACCAATACACATCTCACATTCAAGTCTCGGTTTTAAAATAAGCATAACAATTATTACACAAAAAGTGAATTTAATGTAATGTTTATAAAAAAGATTTTTTAGAGAAGAGCACATAACACTGCACTTCCTAATTTCAATTATTTCTCGTGGCGCACAATATTTTTTGTCGGACGAGGACATCACAAAAAGAAGCGTCGAAGCCATTAACATGTTAGCCAACTGCAAACGAACGAATGCTGGAAGGTTTAATGAGTCCAAGGACACAACGACCACACAACCTTCAGTTATGTTGCCAGCACTAGCTGTCACTTTGGCTCATTCTTAGGAAAATCCTTGTATAAACTGTAAAAAGCCTGAGAGCCCCCGAATGAGGCAACCAGTAACGTGAATCGGGCTCGTGTTCGTAGGTGCGCTGTTTGCGTGAATGGGGGCGGGCGCCGCACCGGTGCGCGTTCGACGGCAAAGGGGGGCGCGATCTCCCCCCGCATGCAGAGGCACTTGGCATTGCGCCTCGGCCGGGGAACGGGTTCCCTGGGGGCCGCGGGGCTGCATGCAGCGATAGCGCCCCTGGCGGCGTAATCCGAAGGCTCTGCGCCGACAGCAGAAGAGTCCCCGGTGCCCGACACCCTCTCGCTCCCTCCACACGGGAATTCCCGCTCCCACCCCCGCTGTCCCGGTGCCTTTCCTCCCTCTCCCCCCTTCAGCTGCAGACCCTCCTCGCTTCGCTGGGTTTGTCTGCTAGGTCAGTCGATAGGTTCCGACCTATTCTAAGTGGCAGTTGTAGCTTCTCGTGCCTTCCTGTCTTTCGTCATTTCTTTCTATATATTACTCCCATTAACCTCTGGAGTTAAGAATTCATGTCATTGTTATTTTTCCTTTACTCTTACCAATTACTACCCTTCCCGTAGTATTCATTTCATCCTCCTACATATCCCCTGGCTTCCGTATTACCCTCTGAGTTGCTCAGTTGATTATTTTAAATGTTTTTTTACATGCCCAAGACACAAGCTACTTTTCACCTTGGTGTCGTGTATCGTATTTACACCTGGAGTTTTATTCTCAAAATTTTGTTTATCTTATATCTAATACTATCCTTTCAATTATCACTTTTCATTTATGTTATCTCCTTCCCAACCAACCAGACCCTCCATCTCATCTAACCTCATTCAATTCTCACTTCTCATTTACGTCAACTTCTTCCCACCCAAACATAGTCTCCATATCATCTACTACCATTCAGTTCTCACTTCTCATTTAGAAATTCTCCTTCCCAACCACCAAGTCTATCTTATCCCGTAAATTTTTCCCTATCTTCCAACTTCAACCAATCCTTTTATGTTTTCGAAACTCTCACCATCTCCCTTCAGCACTACCACATTTCCATCCCTCTTCCTGGCTAGCCGTTCCTGTCCCATCCCTCACTCCAATCCTCTCAGTGCCTCCGATACACGCTATCAGTAGGATAAATGCCACGTTCTCGCACCCTGCGGAACCCCATGAACGCTGCCCCGAATCCACGGCCTCCGCGCGCCGAACGCCGCGCGAAAAATATTGAATATTGCGCCGCGTAATGCAGCGATGCGCGAACTCCCGACGCTCGCCAGACGCGTATTCTTCCGCGCCGGAGTGACGTATCTGCGACAACAAAGGCTCGACGGGCTAATGCATCGGGCGCTCGCGAGGATAAATGAAATATCGACAGCTGTCTCGGAGCGACAGACGTGGCAATAATAGCAATATATCCAATATCGGCCCGCCAAGGAAGGTGCCTGATGCAAATAAAATGGAAGGAAATGCGGCCTTTGTCCTAAAATACACTAACATGGGCGATTGGTTCATGCACGGTTTCACAAAACCAAGTTTTGACGATTATTGATGGTTATGTGGCGGACATGCGGGGTTTGATGAAAGTTTCAGGAATTTTTAATAGGTCTATGACACCTGAAGTTGGGCGAGAAATCACTTTTAAGACTTTAGTTTGTTTTATTTTGTTTTCGATTATTTTTTGAACATCAGTTAGGGCTTAATTTATATTAAAGTGAGCATGATCCACCTAGTAAGTGGGAGCGAAAATCAGGGCCCTTTTATCAATCAAACAGGTGATTAGGAGGTTGTGGATTAAATGGTAGCAAGAATTCGGAAATTTACTTGATGTGTTTAACAGCAGTGTGTTTTTGACGTCATAATTGAATATGTAGACCGATTGTTTCGAACAGTTATTTCTGTGAACTTTCAGGCGTGTGTCGGAGCAACATCCAACGGGTGACATCCAACACGGTATAATGGATCACCAAGAGTGCGAAATCTTGCCTTCTCATTCTCTTCATTTCTCATTCCCTACACTTCCCATTACCCTCACTTCTCTTTACCTTCACTTCTGATTACCTTCACTTCACATTTCCAACACTTCACATTTCCTTCACTTCCCATTCCCTTCACAATTCATTTTCGTCATTTCCCACTCCATTCACTTCTCATTCCCGATCTACATTGATCACATCAGTTGAAGCGCCCTAAAATCCCAATGAAATAAAGATATGAATGCTATGATCTGATAACGTATATCCATGAAAAATTAGTTGGGTTAAGATTGATCTACGATTCTCTACTTTTGACAGCAAAAACCCTTCACCATTTCATTGATTTCGAAGTGATATGAAAACTGGTTGCTAATCAGTCTTTCCATTCTCGGATGTCAAAGACCATAGCAGTTCAAGCGCCCAAAACTCTCAATTAAATGAAATAATCATACTCCGCGCATGTACGGGCGACATGCTCGCGCTGGGAAAGAACGAACGTACGCGAACGGGATGAACGATTCATGACCTTCTGGATAAAAGGACCCAAAACAAATGGTTAGATTTTTCTCATTAAACCGTTTGTGTAGCAATATCATAATATGAAGAACGCCGACAATCTGATATAAAGAAATTACTTTAAGAAGGGGCCAATTTGACTGATCGGAACAAAAATGAAAATCATGTTGGTTGATGGCTTTGCAGGAAGTTGTGTCGAATCCTTTTGCAAGTGAGCCATCTCCATATGAACGCATTGACGGATTGAGCACATAACATAATCTGCAGTTATGTTGCCATTAGTATACAAGCAGAAGCTGTCTAAGCGGTCCCATCCTAGAGTAATCTACCTACACTAGACATTCACAACTTTTAGAATGCCCCTCTTCAGCTACCTTTAGGCTGCCGCACGAACGTGTACCCGCCGACTATCTCCTTAAGTACGTATGATCTGGGTATATATGATCTGATTTAGAAACATGAATAATAATTGAATACAGTGTAAATAATGATTGATAAATAATTATGTGTTTATATACACTCTAATGATAAATCTTCGGAATTAACGGAAAAATGAAGTGAAGTTCGTTTCTTTTAGAACATGTACTTAGAGGAGTTTCTGCGTCATTTCAGATGCCCGACTTGGAGACATAGTTACAGAACCGCACTGAAGACGACGAACTAAGCACGCAGTAAGGGCGCGGAATGTCTTGAAGGATTTGTTAACTTCGTGACAAAACCTCAGGATCCCTCCCGCGTTCCATTAATATCTCGGTAGACTAATACCCTGGCTGGCACGTTCAACATGCGATGTTTAGCACTTAGCCCCAGGCGTCGCCTACCCCTTCCCGCCCTTCCCCGCCCCTCCCCGCCGGCAACAAGTGTAAGAACAGGCGCGCAAGTATCGGCTGCTACAGACCGAGGGGCGGCCCGGGCGGAAACACGTGCTGCCGCCTGCGGCGACGCGCCGAATTAGCGCAGCCGTGAAATATGGCGGCGGGCGCAGATGGCGCGGATGTCGCTATCTGTCTTGATCCCCAGAACATTCGGCAACCGGTAGGACCTCCTCGCAGCCTCCCGCATCCGCTCCCATCCATGCCTTCCCCCCCCCCCACGCCTCTTCCCTCGCGGTGAGCTGGGTCAATCCATCACGATAAACGGACGAAGATGTTGGGAATCTCGAAAGGTAACACGGAAAGCAGCTGCTTCGGACCGACTTGAGATGGCTCAGGCCCATGACGGAGCGGTATCTTAACAAAACGAGACACGGACAGCGCGTGATATTTCCTCTCTTATCCACCACCCATTGGATACAACATGGTCTATGTTCACGTTTCTAATGATTATATAAGTTAGACTTGTCGGAAACGCATCAATGTGAGCAGTGAATTTGCATATGCCTCTTCGTTCGCTTTCTGCGAGAATAATAACAACTCTAAAGAAAGAAAACGGCTTGGCTAAAATGCCTGAATTGGCATGATGAATGTCAACGACGCGTTGCCGACTTATGCTTCACAAGCACTAAAGGTAGAGGATGCATGGTATCTGCAGTAACTAGTAGTTCTGTGCACAGTATTACTTATGTCAAAAAATCTAAAATCTACTCTTCATAGCAGTTTTTAATAAAAATTGTATCACATTCATTATTTTTAATAAATTCAAGGAACATTTATGCCAAATTCGAACAAAATCGAACGTGTTTGCATATGAACCAACAAGAGTACAGGCAATCAGACGAAAAACCGAACCCCGCTTCATAGATTTTTGGGCAGCAATTACGTCAAGTCAGTGTTTGCTCCTCGACTCCTGCACAGCATCTCATTTCGTACATTATCACTGGCGAAAATAATATCCACCTTCTTGAATGTCATCATCTTACAAATACGCTTATCGACTAAGGGTTCCGAGCGACGTGATCCGCGAGAATTCACAGAACTCGATTGGTAGTTATTAGTCCCTTAAGTGTAGTACATGTTTTGTCTTGAGGTGGCAGTGTTATTTCTCGATGGATGGTGAGATCCGGCGCCGACGTACGTGTCAGCTTCTGTGGGAATTCCCTCTCCACGTATCTCTCTAGAGACACTGCTCCAGTCAGGACACTGTCCAAGCTCCCAACTTAAAAGTTTCCAGACTTGTGCGCAGTGAATGTAGGTGTAAGAGTGTTTAAGTAAGAGGAGAGAACGGAACAAGCAAGAAGGAAATATTGCGCTCTGATCATGGTTAGTTTGATAAGGTACTACTCTGACTTTCACCTGGTATTGATCGGAGAAACTACTGGAAATCAGAGCAGCTGAACTCCAGAATTATCCTTCAGACAGCGCCAGAATTTACCTAGCTAAGTATTAGCTGGTGTCGAAAATCCGTCACAGCCGTGACTGGTACTTTAGGACCTCCCAGTCAGAGTCGTTGCAGAGACAGAGGAAAGGTGGTTCAGAGCTAACTCAGCCGGTCCACAGAACTGGCGTCCCAAAGGCGACCACTCCCGGCGGGGATTCCCCCCCTCCCCCTCCCCCCTCCCCCCTCTGGAGCGAATGCTCAGCGAGCTGAGGCGCACGCGATCGGCTTTTACCCTTCCTCGCGACGAGGGGCAGCGCCGAACTGATTGCCCTCCTCTCGCCCTCCCGCCCACCCTCCTCTTCCCAGGTGCTCTCAGGCTTTCATCCGCCACCGCGCCCGCGCAGAAAGGAAGATTGATTACCCGTAAAAGTTAAGTGAAGATGCGGCCGGCTCATACTGCACGTGCGCGTCATTTGAACAGTATGAAGCACGAAAGTGCTCTATGGCGTAGCCGGAACCCCAAAATAGCTTCGGTTTCTCTCTTAGTAATTATACACCAGCTAAATGATTAAGTAGTTTTACTTAATACTTGAAAACCAAGTGGCTGTTTTGGATTATTTCACATAACTCTTAGTTCCCTTAGCTGTCTCTTGAATCAACTTTTAATAGAAAATTATAAAAATGTGCATTTTTAATATTTTTTTGAAATAATTAAAATATATATTTAAAAATATTTCTGTGTAAATATTCACGAATATTAATTAGAATAATATTCAATTTATTCCTACAATGGATAAGATCTTCATATAATTTTTTGTGAGAAATCGGAGAAAATGTTTCATCTTCAATTTTTCATCTTTTGTTACTATATTCCATTTGCGAGTAATTTACGTACGTGTTAATAGTATCTTCAGCTATTTCTACATTCAATTTATTACCACAATTATAACGAATCATTCATCAAATTATTAACTGCGATAAGTAAATTAAACACTGCGTCATTCTCAATAATTTCACCAATCTATTCCTAATTATTTTACATAAACGCCACCCGAGAAAGCATTTACCACGAATTACGTTGTTTAATCGAATACAGTTCTAGATAAAATCCATTTGGGAGCAGAAGGAACCGTTGCGACTCGCTCAAGAGCTCTCAACGAGACACCATCGCGCGAAAGGATCCCGCAAACCGTAAAAACAGGCGCGAGGAGCACCGCGAAAGAAAAGCGGCACTCTGTGGCACCGCCGAGAAAGATAAACAGCCCTTAAAGCGGCGGGCCGCGAACCGAGCGCTTCCCTAAACGTCTCCTCTTTGACACGTTCTCCTTTAAACCCGCGTTTAAGGCATTCTTTTGAAGTTCTTTCATTTGGCACCAATGCGCCGCGCCACGCCGCGCCGCTCGCGTAAACCGACACGCCCAAGCGTGTCTCTAGGTTTAAGGGTCGTGTTCTTAACGCCGATCCCTCGCTCACCTGCTGAAGGGAAGACAGGGGGCTGGGCGCCGGTGTTGTGTTTGATCTCGAAACTTCTGAGAGCGCTTGAACCCAGCAGCGTCCTTCTTCACTTGCAGACAACTTTCCGTCAAGTTTGCTTTATTTTTTTTTCTTCTCTCGGTCGCCTCCCCTCCCCCGCCGAGCTTCAAAACTCGCCGCGAGAGAGGGTGAGGGTGGCGCGGCGATGGGTAAACTCGTTTTTGCCGCTCGGCGGCGTTTACCCCGAGCGGCAACGCGTACGCGAAACGCCGTGCACGTGGCTCGGCGTGCCCACGCCGCTGCTATCTAGCGGCGTTGAGGCGAAGCTCGATGAGGTTAATTGAGATCCCGCCGGGAGCGCCCGGCGCGGCGGAGAGGCCGTTGCTCGTAAAATTTCGAAAGTGCATCGCTCAGCGGAACCAGAAACTCGTCTCGTCCGATGCGTCGATGAGCGAAATTGCTCCGGAGGCGTGTGCATTAGCGGAAGAGCAGGGGGCGGGGAAGAGCGCCAGACTTTCGCTGCGTTCGTTTGCGCCTGTCTGTATGCTGGGTAGGCATTCCTCCTTTCACGAGTGTAGCGCGGGCGCTGGGGAGAGAACTGTTACGGCTCGCCCGACTCGTACACGTGTTATCGTGGAGCTTGCACGCTTTTGCCTGATGGTAAACCTAGTATTGTTCGTAAATTTTATAGTTTTAAACTTGAGTTAAAAAAGCATGTTCGCCTCAAAATGTCGTCCTGCAATATTAATATATTTACATATATTCATAACTTCACAACGCCACAATTCTAACAATGTTTCGACCGGGAGAGGTGGCTCACGACTTCAACTGATGTCAGTGTAGTGTCTCTGACTAGGAGGTTCTACGTTAGAGTTCGGACCGTGACAGAATTTTGACACTAGCTAGCTATCTAACGTCGAGTTCAATCGCTATCTGGAAGAGAATTTTGGCGGCCGACTGCTCTGATAGGTAGTTTTCCGTGGTATCTCCAATGAATATCAAGGGAATGCTGGAGCAGAACCATAACAAACGGGCCAGGATCTGTCCTTCCTCTTCCTTGTCTTATTCTCATCCCTTACTTACACACATAAGCAATACACTACTACATATGTTGGAAGAACAGTAGGGAGGTTAGAGCTTGTCCCGGCTGGGGCGATTCTCCTCTGGTGAGAGATATCTAGTGGAGGAAAACCCCGCTAGCAGACGGTAGATTGGCGGCGGATCTCACCATCTAGCGGGGTAAGATCACCACCACCACCTCACGCGATAAATCATACAATACACTTACGTAACTAACACTTACGGGACCTTAGCAGTTGACGGGCCCCGAATCACTAATTGAACAAATCAATCTAATAATTTCCTGATCATAGCTCTTACTACGCTTTTCAAATACCCAAGTTCATTACAACTTCCTACCATAACTTATGAACTGACATAATTGTTTGTATGTCATTAATTATAAAAATATTTAATTGCTATCAGTACGTGTATGACATTAGACTTTAACGTCATCTAGCACGGTATGTCATTGGTACGCCCACATTGATATCGTGTGACACGACATGTCTCTGCGTCAGCGAATACTTAATAGCCCTGTCTCGGCCGTGGGCGGCCCACGTGACACGGCGCGGAGGAGCATCGCCCGCAAATCCAACACGTCGCCTCGCTCAATGAGGTGAGAACACAGCGGGGCGACGCGCCGGCGCGGCGGGCGCTTCTGGGCGGGCGGCGGCGTTGATGGAAGCGGCGGGGGCAGGGGGCGGGGCGGGGAGTCGAACCGCACCGTCCATCGCGAGCTTACGCGCGCGGCCTAATCGGACGGGTGGCGGGTGGCCGCGGCCGCAGGGGCGAGTTACCGTCGGGTTATCGGGCGAGTTATCGGCCGTTGGGGGCTGCGGCGGACGCCGCGGCAGACCGCGGCCCGCCCAATTGGCCGGAAACACTCTGGCCGCGTTGTACTGCCATCCTGTCGCTCCCGACCCCCCCCCCCCCCACAGACGCCCTTTGCTGAACCATTCGGCCTCACACCCCGCGTTGCCGCCCCGGTATGCTTGTCCTCCGCCACGTCTCCCTCTGCCACGCTTGACCGTCAGCATCTCCCCATCATGACATTCCCCGCCCTGCATCTCCCTGCCAAGCCTCTAATTCCCACACCTCTCCCCGCCACGCCTCTTTCCGTCACACCTCCCCTCCCCGCCTCTCCCTGCCATGTTTCCGCCATGCCTCTCCCGCCATGCCATCTCCCCGCCATGCCTCCCCCGCCACGCCTCTCCGCCCTCTCCCCGTCGTCTCTCCCCGTCACGCCTCCCCCGCCATGCTTCCTCTCCCCGCACGCCTCTCCCCGTCAAGCCCCTCTCCGCTACTCCTCTCCCCGCCACGCCTCTCCTCCGTCTTCCCACCATCCCATCCCATCCGCCGCTCCTCGCGTCGCCTCACCCCGCTTCGCGTCACTCTGCCCTCGTTGCCTGTCTTGGCTCCACCTCTTCGCCCAATTTCCCCTGACCCGCTCGCTGCTTCGAGTAACTCGCAATGTCTTCCCCCTCTTCGCATGGTATCCTCGTTGTCCCCGTTGTTCCAGCCGACCCTTGTTCTCTTGTTTACGATTTCTCGTATTGTTGTTGGTGACCCTCCTCTCAACTGCTGGCCTCCTTAGATCCTTGTAACCTCCTGACCGCGAACATATCCGAACACCTCAAATTGGAAGGAAATGCATTCGCTTAATATATTTATTGAAAATGGTATGAATTTCATTAAATGGGAAATATATTCTTTCTCCGCAATGATATAAAAATGAAAAGTTTCTATCCATAAGGTAACTGACTCCTTTGTGTTCTTGAAATTTTGATACAGTATTTCAGTGATACTTCAAGCAAATGTTGAAATAGTTATTTCGTGACTATAACAATACTTCTATTGTTCAAAGCCAGTTATTATTGTTCAGTTAATTGGGACCTGATAATAGTAAATGAACATATGCATACATAAGTGTGTATTTCTTAGAGTTATACTTGTAATATTCGTTCAAAGAATATAATATAATCTTTTTCTCTAATATTCATAATATTTATATTTATAAGCATTGCTTGATTTCTAAAATTTTAGGTTTCGGAACGCGCCTCAAATGAACTGTTGATTAAATAGAAATAGTTATATATTTGTAATATAATTCAACAAATTTCCAAGGTACTGGAACGCCATTCCGTCGCGTTCCGCCAGAAATTAAATCCTGTTTATAAGTAATAACTTTTGATGTTTAATGGATAATAGAAGGCTTAGGTAACGAAGGCAATATTTGCTATGTACTGTGTGATTTATGTATTATTTATTGGGTTGAAACGAACGTGAAATAAAACAAATGTTTCTTGTGACGAACGATCACTAATTTTAATTAATATGTAGAAAAGCGTTACCACAGTATTCTTTAATACGTTGTATTGATCAGAATACATAGCATATTATTAAATGTTCATTTTCTACACGGTACAGTCATTTTCTTTGTACATTTTCAGATTTTTGCCATTTTTTCTTTTACATTTGTTTTCATATTTGCATTTATCAGTCCTACATCGTACAATTCACTAGACCCGTTTCTAAAAACGTCCTTGTCTCGCTCGAACAGCTCCTACATTGCATGTGTTTGATTCCTCCGTTCCGACGCGCTCGCCGGTCTCTCCGTGTCCCACTTCTGGCGCATCCCCCGAGAGCCGGTGCAGCCGTTCCGCTCTGCTGTGCCGGGCTGCGGAGGGGACGTTAGAGCCGGACACGACCCGCGCCAACCGGACGGCGCGCGACAAGCTGCGCGGCGCTTGCGGTGCGTGTACTCCGCTGGCGTTAGCTCTGGCGTCGCCGTTCAGACGCGGCGTTCCGCAAGGCTCCGGATTGCGCCGACGACCGCGACACACCTCTGGCCGCTGCACTCGACCCCACGCGCCTCTGCGTTGTTCGTTCGTTCAGCTCCGATAGCTCGGTGGTTAACATGGCGGGTTCATACAGACTGCGATTCCTCCGCCGCAACATCGTTGTAGTTTCGTTGACCGGGAGGTCCTATGGCTCGCGTCCCGACGGTGGCAAATTTTCAATACTAATTACGTGGTTTAGACAAATTCACCCTCGGTCTGAAGAATTTTAATAGCTGGCTGCTCTGAACGGAATATTTCGGTTTTCCCCGGATCATTATCAGACGAATACCGGAGCAATACCTTAAAAATGGGCCACAAACCGTACGCGATCTTTCTCATTGTTCCTGCCTCTCGCATATTTACACTTAGACTACTATACCACACAAGTCGGGAGTCCAAAGAGGTACTTAAACCATGTCTTCACTGAGGCGATGTCGCGGTGGAAGAGATGTTGACAGATGGAAAATCTCGCAAGCGAAAGACGTGTTTGTCGGCAATGCGAGACCTGCGCCAACAGGACTACGCGCGGCAAGCTGCGCGGCGCTTGCGGTGCGTGTACCTCGCTGGCGTTGGCGCTCAGATGCGGCGTTCCGCAAGGCTCCGGATTTCGCCGGCAACCGCGACACGCCTCTGGTCGCTGCACTCGTCCCAACGCGCCTCTGGGTCGTTCGTTCTATCAGCTCCGATAGCTCGGCGGTTAACATGACGGGTTCATACCGACTGCGATTCCTCCGCCGCAACGCCGTTGTAGTGTCGTTGACCGGGAGGACATATAACTCGCGTCCCGGCGAAGACCGATTTTCAATACTAATTACATGGTTTAGTCAAATTCAACCATAGTATGGAAAATTATGGTGGCTGGCTGCTCTGATCGGTAGATTTTCGAGGTTTCCCCGATCACTACCAGTGAATGACGGAACAGTGTCTTAAAAATGGTTCACGGACCGCGCGCGATCTCATCTTTCTCACTATCAGCATATAGAAAGCTTAGACTTTGGGGGAAATGCTTGGAGGGGGAAAATCTCTCAAGCGAACATATTTGTCGGCACTGCGGACCAGCGCCAACAGAACGGTGCATGACAAGCTGCGCGGTGCTTCCGGTGCATGTACTTCGCTGGCGTTGGCTCTGGTGTTCCCATTCAGACACGGCGTTCCGCAAGGTCCTAGATTTCGCCGGCGACCGCAACACTCGACCCGCTGCGCCTCTGCATTCGTTCGGCTCCGATAGCTCGGTGATTAGCACGGCGGCTGCATGCCGGCTTGCGATAGCTTCGCCACAACACAGTTACCCTTGCAGCGTTGTTGACCGGGAAATCATATCATTTGAGGTCCCACGGAGGCGGATTTTTGTTACTAATTACGTAGTTGGGTCGAATTCAACTTGTCTGTAACGTTTCCTTTGAACATCTGCTTCTATGCTACAGATACGCACAATACCCAAAAAATGCGGGATCACTGGGCAAGTCCATGAAGTGGGGAATCTCTGTGCAAGACGATCAAGTTGGGAATCTCTAGGCATGTTAATCAAATAGGGGAAATCTGGGTTTGTCCATTCAGGGGGAACCACTGGGAAAGTTGATCAAAAGGTGGATCTGTGGGCAAATCAATAAGGTGGAGGATCTCTGGAAATGTTGATTAAGTGAGGACCTCTGGGCAAGTCGATCAAGTGGGGGATCTCTGGGCAAGTCTATCATGTGGGAGAAATCTGAGTATCTCTGCCAAGTGGGAGTTACCGCGCATGTCGATCAAGTTGATGATATGGAAGCGACGGATGGATCTAACAGGCAAATTAAAGGACGATACCAAATTTACTTGATTTGAACATTGCAAACCTATTTTGCAACACGCGTGTTTTTCTGTTCAAAAATTATTCGTTCACTTTTTAAAGTTCTGCCTTTTTGATTGGCATTCAATTGTTTTGGTGATAAAATTTAAATACATTAGTATTTAGACAAGACCTAGGAATTTATGCTATTTTACGTCTGTAGTTGACGTAAAACAATATATGTATTGTCTGTGTGTTTTGAATTGTGACAGATATATCATTAACATTTTTGGGAAATGGAATTTTTTCCTGCAATATGTACGCCATTTTATCCCGTACCGATTTTAGAATATTAATATCTTTACATCCTTTACTGTTCGTCATATTCGTCATATCTCCAATTCAGAATCTCTTCCAATAAACCAACAAAGAAACAAAACTGAACCAGCACAATCGCACAGTCTGGGAAGCCAGTCCGCTCTCCAGGCGGGTTGCAAAGTGCTATGTGCACCCCCCCTCCCACGTGGGACTGAACTGAGGGTGAAGGGGCGCGCCTCCCGGCGGAATTCGGCGCCGAAAGCCCGGTGCGGGGATCCAATAAGCGCGGGAGATTAATCAAAGGATTATCAATTTAACCAGGCGGCGGCCGGGTCAGTGATGGTGATGGCGGTGGCCGCTCCCACGCTGAACGGCCGAGCAGATCTGAAAACCGGGTGGAGGATTGGACGCTCCCGCTAGACTCACTTAGCTTGGGGTGGAGTTGGAGATAGAAGTGATGTGGTGGAGGAGCGGATGTAGATATCGAGACGGGAACGACAAGTACATCAAGATTGAACGTGTATATATTATTGTGTTATTTTCTAAATTATAAGACCCAGTTTTGTAAAGACAATTAGCAGACGTTCCTGACGTTGACGGGGTATTTAATTATTACTATCATCTATTCGTATTAGATATGATCAGGAATGAATTGTACGTAATATGTAAAATGTAAGCTGTTTATATTGTAAGCCCCGTCAACTGAGTTGCGGCTCATCCCAGACAGCCAAGAATGCAATGACTCCGGCCGTGTTAGCCTACGAATCCATGATTCACATATAAATTGCAAAGGTATCAACCGTACTAATAAAATAGTTGCACAATTCATCGTTTCATCTCCTACTAGGATAGTCACGTAACGAGAGTCTATTTTGCAAGGCTCCAATGCAAACGTCGGCATCGTCAGAATGAAGGAGGAAATAATGCAATGTAGCTGAACAAAAGCACTTCGTGTTTTTATTTCTAATGCCTACACGTCCGTACAAATTATTTATTAACGCAAAGACAAAATTACAAGCTACCAAATAACATTACAATACATACATTGTACACACCCTTTAATTCTCAGTCATCGCAAACAATTTATTTAAACCAAAGGTTTATCCAAAAGTCTAATAACCCATGATCCGGAACATTCCTTAATTTAACTCAAGAGGGTTATTAGGTTGTGAACCTTTCTACAATGGTTAGTTACAAATACTGTGTAAAAATGACTCAATAACTTTAATAAAAGGATATGAAATTTTCTTCCAAACTACGGAAGTAGATGCTAGCCTGATAAATGATTTACTAGTTGTGTTATAGGTAAGTAATGAAGTCATGTAATACGCACAGCATGATTTATAATTCAATAAGTTTTAGCGGTCTTGCAAACCAACCAAGATGCGTTTAGATCTCAGCGTACCGAACTCAAACTCTCCAGAGAGGTGGCAAGGGCTTGTGCTCCCCTCCGAATGGATCAACCCATCCATCGCGCGAGCAAATAAATTCCTCTTTTGGCGCCCTTCCTTCAGCACCCCGTGTCCCGACGAGAGTTTTTTTGACTAACGGAGAAGGCTGAACAATTAATTTTTTCAGTCAAAGAACACACACTTTTTGGATAATTAGACCAAGAAATTGAATAGTTTGTCAATATAAAAATTCTGTTTTAAAAGAATGCTTTGCTTCTTGAAAAAAAATAACATGTACGGACATTCCTTTCAAAATTATCAATATCAAAAGAAATTGCTTCGCTTGAAACCAGAAGTCAATTACAGATAATGTCTACCTCCGCGTTGTATCAAGCACTGTGTTTAGAATATATGAAATTTATTTATTGCTTTTTATTATTATTAGCTACTCCTTAAAAACATTCATACATATACAAATCTGTTTTAAGCATCATAACCAAGGAATTGTTTTTGAAAAACTGTACAGGAATAATTCCGTCTTTGCTATTAACCTTCAAAGAAACAATTTTTTAAATTTATTTTTGTTCTTCCTTACAAATTGTTACTCTTCCTTGTACTACTATGAGACGTTTTAAATAATTAATTTTAAGATTCGTGTTCAACACTCATCGTACGATAGCGTGTCAAATGATAAAAGCAAGAAAAATTGGACTGTCTCCTCTTTATTCCTCATATATTATTCTTCTTTTTCTGCCTTTCTTCGGTCTTCTTTTTAAGAAATATAATAAATTATCCAAATTTAATTTCCTACGTAATCTACTTCAGTGTTGCCTTTCTTCAGACGAACAGAGGCAGAAAAGCAAAACTTTTTGCCAAAATTTTCACTTATATGTGTAATTTTAAATGTAGTGTACTGAAACTAAACATGTCTGCTATTGCAGACAAATTACTACCATTTAGAAAATGAAATGTCATTGAGATGATTTTTCTTCGGTGCTCTTAATTGTTTCACAAATGTTGAACAAATTGTAGAAGAGTTTAAGTAAACAAATTTCCATGAATTACGTAACACAAATATGGAATATTTCGAATACCTCTTTCCCTCCTGTAGCGCGAGCTTGAACTTATCCTATATAATTACGTAACGTTCGCGACAATAACTCCCCCAGTTATAATAAGGGAATATAAATTATATAACAACACAAAAATTTGTATTAATTTTATTTGTGTTGAATTTGTGATAAATAAAGATATTATTATTTGGCGATGCACGAGCTATCAGATTGAGTACAATTTTAGAGTGAAGGAAATACGGATAGGCGAGAAAATTTCTGACAAGGCATGCCCACACCGTCGTGGGAAACGCATGGGTGGGCGACTTTTGCGCCAATTTAATTGAATTCTTGAGAATACAAAAAATCAGTTTCGAATAATTTTTCATCATATAATCACATTCAATCAGTATATCGTTGATGAAAAATATTTCCATTTATTGTAACAATATATACATAATAACTTTTTAGTTTATTTTTATTATTAAATAATTTGTTAATATATTAATGTTTTAGTAGAAGGCTGAATAAAATGAATTATTTCAGCAAGTGTTGAAAAATTTTAAAAAATAGCAGGATTACGAAACACCACCTACCCATACGTAACGCAGCGTAAGCTTCCTCCTCAAAGCCCCTCCCCCTTTTTTAGCGTTACGTAATTTATGGACGACCCCAACTATTCTTCCGTGCGCACCACGCGTGGCAGAAGCTCCGGACGAATATATGCGCCCTGCAGTCAGCAAACATTGTCGGAGGGGAGCCAGCGATAGCGATCTGATGGGAAGCCGCCCGCCCGCTCCGAAAACTTTACCCAAAGTGTTAAAAAAATGCCCAAATTACCCTGGCTGCAAGGGAGGCCTCGAGGCTCGTGGGGCGAGGGACGGTCGGGGGGCGACATAGGCTAATGGGCGTTCTGTTTCGCCTCGCGCTTGATTGGTGAAGACAAATGGATCCGTTCCGCCCGGAGGAAAACAGCGATATTAAAAAGATGTCATTTCATGCTTCCGCAAATAAATGTTCCCCCTTTTTCTGCTCGCGAGGATAATCCGCTAATTACGAAATGTTTCGCGGCGAGCAAAAAAAACATAATCATAATAAAACGAGAAAGAGCGGCGCAAAAGAACTTTGTCAAGGAATACTAGTAGGATTTCGTCTCGTAATTAGTTTAACTGAAAATGCCACAATTTCTCTCGGGAGATTCCATCAATTTTTCACGCTTCTATTAAAATTCATGGTTTGAATCACACTTTTTAGAAGAGGATTTCACCGAATTTCGAGTTCCGCCTTTTTTTAATACGCCGGAAGCGTGCGTTTAAAGGAAGGCTCACACTTTGTAAATTGGCGAGTTGTAAAATATGTATTCCATTTCGGGGTCGAAACAGATTTCCTCGCAGCACTCCGAGCAGCCCTTCTCAGCCGCTCGCTCGATATCGGAGGCAGCGTGCAAGGGAGCTCCCCTCCCCGCCCCCAAAGGGCCTCGTGAGAGCCCTGAGCCGTTCATCACAGCTCGTTTCATATTTCACCAACCCTACAAAGGGCCCATCCATATTCAGAACGCCTATACTCGCACGTCGAACAAACGCATCGCGGCTTCCCGATCGCGAGCATTAACCTCTCCGGCTAATGTAGCCCAGCGTCGGCCCCGCGAACTGCACTTAGGCCGCTGTCCAAAAACACACTTATAGAAATTAAAATGTCTTCCTGGCGGGGTGCTTCCTCTACGTCTTGGGTCGCGGTACTTAGCGCCGGTTGGAGAGCGTTCAAACCCGTTCGCCGCGCCCCTAGCTCCACCCCGCGCTTCCCCCCCATGGGCGATGAATGGCTGGCTGCGCGGGCTTACAGGCTTACCAACGGCGCGGCGCCATTCAGCGCCTTGACAATGGCGCGATGCTCGATGGCGAGGAGAGACAATTTTAGCGGCCGCCCGCGGGCGATGGCGACGCGCCGCTTGGCCCTGCGTTCATTTACGGCCACAATGAGGGCTGTCTAAGCTTCCTCCTCAAAGCCCCTCCCCCTTTTTTAGCGTTACGTAATTTATGGACGACCCCAACTATTCTTCCGTGCGCACCACGCGTGGCAGAAGCTCCGGACGAATATATGCGCCCTGCAGTCAGCAAACATTGTCGGAGGGGAGCCAGCGATAGCGATCTGATGGGAAGCCGCCCGCCCGCTCCGAAAACTTTACCCAAAGTGTTAAAAAAATGCCCAAATTACCCTGGCTGCAAGGGAGGCCTCGAGGCTCGTGGGGCGAGGGACGGTCGGGGGGCGACATAGGCTAATGGGCGTTCTGTTTCGCCTCGCGCTTGATTGGTGAAGACAAATGGATCCGTTCCGCCCGGAGGAAAACAGCGATATTAAAAAGATGTCATTTCATGCTTCCGCAAATAAATGTTCCCCCTTTTTCTGCTCGCGAGGATAATCCGCTAATTACGAAATGTTTCGCGGCGAGCAAAAAAAACATAATCATAATAAAACGAGAAAGAGCGGCGCAAAAGAACTTCAAGGAATACTGTAGGATTTCGTCTCGTAATTAGTTTAACTGAAAATGCCACAATTTCTCTCGGGAGATTCCATCAATTTTTCACGCTTCTATTAAAATTCATGGTTTGAATCACACTTTTTAGAAGAGGATTTCACCGAATTTCGAGTTCCGCCTTTTTTTAATACGCCGGAAGCGTGCGTTTAAAGGAAGGCTCACACTTTGTAAATTGGCGAGTTGTAAAATATGTATTCCATTTCGGGGTCGAAACAGATTTCCTCGCAGCACTCCGAGCAGCCCTTCTCAGCCGCTCGCTCGATATCGGAGGC
Source organism: Teleogryllus occipitalis (assembly GCA_011170035.1). NCBI lineage: Eukaryota > Metazoa > Arthropoda > Insecta > Orthoptera > Gryllidae > Teleogryllus > Teleogryllus occipitalis. Next base: position 52,501 of record BLKR01004778.1, on the reverse strand, counting down.
AGCGTGCAAGGGAGCTCCCCTCCCCGCCCCCAAAGGGCCTCGTGAGAGCCCTGAGCCGTTCATCACAGCTCGTTTCATATTTCACCAACCCTACAAAGGGCCCATCCATCAGAACGCCTATACTCGCACGTCGAACAAACGCATCGCGGCTTCCCGATCGCGATTTCTCCGGCTGTAGCGCGTCGGCCCCGCGAACTGCACTTAGGCCGCTGTCCAAAAACACACTTATAGAAGTCTTCCTGGCGGGGTGCTTCCTCTACGTCTTTACTTAGCGCCGGTTGGAGAGCGTTCATTCGCCGCCCCCTAGCTCCATTCCCCCCCATGGGCGATGAATGGCTACAGGCTTACCAACGGCATTCAGCGCCGACAATGGCGATGCTCCGGGAGGACAATTGCGTTCAACGGCCACTCTGTCCCGAGTGATAAATGCTTTGTGTAGTCGCGATAAATTAACTTTGTATTTATGAGAAAGAGGGCTTCCCCGGAAGCATTAGTGCCTATCGGAGCGAGTAGGGGGTAATTCCCATATATGGGATTTATGGGAAAGAAAGGAAAGAATAAATTAATAAACTATGCAGCATGAATGGATACCAAAGAAAACTAATCGAGCAGTTTACCCAGATTTTCGAATTGAAAATTGAAGCATCCAGCTTAAAAGTCGCTGCAAGTAAAGGTAGTAAAATTTGAATTTTATAAAAAAAATTATAATTAGTGCATGTCTCGTTTTCATCAAATAATTTTACACAACCACCCATCAGCATTCGCGAATGCCGTCGAGAGCAACGCGATAATTGGTGAGAGAACCGCGAAGCTCAAATTACAACAAACTGCGAGATATCTGCGTCCGGACGTGGGTTAGGATATGTGTCTCGAAAGATAACTGACAAAATGAGCACCAAAATGGTAAAAGGTATGTACTGTACGTGGTGGAGAAGGTCCTTTCAAGTGAATCTCAGAACTACCCACACCTGTATATCGGCAATGACCCCCCTTATGAACGTAATGTAAGACGAAGGACCGAAACAGAAAAGTTAGTACACAGTATTCTCCACAGATGACGACCAAGCAATTTTGCGAAGAATCAGATCATGCACAACAAACTTGTTTTATGAAACTTTTTTATAAAACATTTATGCGCAACATCGTCGGCACGCGCGAGTCCAGCATCGCGCTGCTCAAGGTGCACGGTGAGTACTCGTGCAGTTACTTAACGCCCTAAACAGCTAAATACTGTGAGTGACGTATAATGTGGGAAAAGTGCAATGTGTGCACGTTTTACTGAGTTCCAAACTTCCTAATCTTTGAGTTTGAGTTCTGGAATGTTGTTGAGAAGCGTCATCTAAGACATTAAATAAATTGTCGTTAAGTAAATATTTATATTAAATGAATGTATTCACAAAGCGAGTTTTCATTCAAACAAGTAGAAAACATAGGTAACATGAAAAACGACAATGGAATCTAACATTACATGTCAAAATATAATGACACGACATTGCATGTCGGTGTAGCGGTTGACGTATCGCACTGTTTTACCCAAGTTTAAGATCTTAAACTCGATCAAAGATGAGGATTTTTAAGGGCGGAAAATACCTTTCATAGGAGGGGAAGTAAAATCAGTTGTTTCAAGTTTGCGATCTCAAACTCGATTGAATACGTGGATTTTTTAAGGGTGGAAAAATCCTTCCTTTCGAATAGGAAGTAAAGCCTACTACCCCATGTTGTAGATTTACTGCACGTAAAAACAAATTAAAAATCCTCACACACAAAAGAATCCTCTTAGCTAAATTCTAATCCCCTGTTTCGTCTCCCGATACAGCCGCACAAGTGAGTGTGTGTGCGTGTTCCAGTGAAGCATGTAAATGATCCTCACACCTAAAAGAATCCTCCGAGCTAAATCCTAATCGTGTTTCGTCACTCGGGACAGCCGCACCAACGTGTATGTGCGTGCGTGTTCCAGTGAAGCATGTAAATGATCATCACACCTAAAATAATCGTGCGAGCTAAATTCTAATTTCCTGTTTCGTCGCCCGAGACAGTCGCACCAACGTGTGTGTGCGTGTTCCAGTGAAGCATGTAAATGATCCTCACACCTAAAAGAATTCTCCGAGCTAAAATCTATTCGCCTGTTTCGTCGCCCAAAACAGTCGCACCAACGTGTGTGTGCGTGCTTGTTCCAGTGAAGTATGCGTAAATGATCCTCCGAGCTCTAATTCTAATCGCCTGTTCCGTCGCCCGAGACAATGGCACCAACGTGTGTGTGCGTGCGTGTTCCAGTGAAGCATGTAAATGATCCTCACACCCAAAAGAATTCTCCGAGCTAAAATCTATTCGCCTGTTTCGTCGCCCAAAACAGTCGCACCAACGTGTGTGTGCGTGCTTGTTCCAGTGAAGTATGCGTAAATGATCCTCCGAGCTCTAATTCTAATCGCCTGTTCCGTCGCCCGAGACAATGGCACCAACGTGTGTGTGCGTGCGTGTTCCAGTGAAGCATGTAAATGATCCTCACACCCAAAAGAATTCTCCGAGCTAAAATCTATTCGCCTGTTTCGTCGCCCAAAACAGTCGCACCAACGTGTGTGTGCGTGCGTGTTCCAGTGAAGTATGCGTAAATGATCCTCCGATCTCTAATTCTAATCGCCTGTTCCGTCGCCCGAGACAATGGCACCAACGTGTGTGTGCGTACGTGTTCCAGTGAAGCATGTAAATGATCCTCACACCCAAAAGAATTCTCCGAGCTAAAATCTATTCGCCTGTTTCGTCGCCCAAAACAGTCGCACCAACGTGTGTGTGCGTGCTTGTTCCAGTGAAGTATGCGTAAATGATCCTCCGAGCTCTAATTCTAATCGCCTGTTCCGTCGCCCGAGACAATGGCACCAACGTGTGTGTGCGTGCGTGTTCCAGTGAAGCATGTAAATGATCCTCACACCCAAAAGAATTCTCCGAGCTAAAATCTATTCGCCTGTTTCGTCGCCCAAAACAGTCGCACCAACGTGTGTGTGCGTGCGTGTTCCAGTGAAGTATGCGTAAATGATCCTCCGATCTCTAATTCTAATCGCCTGTTCCGTCGCCCGAGACAATGGCACCAACGTGTGTGTGCGTACGTGTTCCAGTGAAGCATGTAAATGATCCTCACACCCAAAAGAATTCTCCGAGCTAAAATCTATTCGCCTGTTTCGTCGCCCAAAACAGTCGCACCAACGTGTGTGTGCGTGCTTGTTCCAGTGAAGTATGCGTAAATGATCCTCCGAGCTCTAATTCTAATCGCCTGTTCCGTCGCCCGAGACAATGGCACCAACGTGTGTGTGCGTGCGTGTTCCAGTGAAGCATGTAAATGATCCTCACACCCAAAAGAATTCTCCGAGCTAAAATCTATTCGCCTGTTTCGTCGCCCAAAACAGTCGCACCAACGTGTGTGTGCGTGCTGTTCCAGTGAAGTATGCGTAAATGATCCTCCGATCTCTAATTCTAATCGCCTGTTCCGTCGCCCGAGACAATGGCACCAACGTGTGTGTGCGTACGTGTTCCAGTGAAGCATGTAAATGATCCTCACACCCAAAAGAATTCTCCGAGCTAAAATCTATTCGCCTGTTTCGTCGCCCAAAACAGTCGCACCAACGTGTGTGTGCGTGCGTGTTCCAGTGAAGTATGCGTAAATGATCCTCCGATCTCTAATTCTAATCGCCTGTTCCGTCGCCCGAGACAATGGTGTGTGTGCGTGTTCCAGTGAAGCATGTAAATGATCCTCACACCCAAAAGAATTCTCCGAGCTAAAATCTATTCGCCTGTTTCGTCGCCCAAAACAGTCGCACCAACGTGTGTGTGCGTGCTTGTTCCAGTGAAGTATGCAAATGATCCTCCGAGCTCTAATTCTAATCGCCTGTTCCGTCGCCCGAGACAATGGCACCAACGTGTGTGTGCGTGCGTGTTCCAGTGAAGCATGTAAATGATCCTCACACCCAAAAGAATTCTCCGAGCTAAAATCTATTCGCCTGTTTCGTCGCCCAAAACAGTCGCACCAACGTGTGTGTGCGTGCGTGTTCCAGTGAAGTATGCGTAAATGATCCTCCGATCTCTAATTCTAATCGCCTGTTCCGTCGCCCGAGACAATGGCACCAACGTGTGTGTGCGTACGTGTTCCAGTGAAGCATGTAAATGATCCTCACACCCAAAAGAATTCTCCGAGCTAAAATCTATTCGCCTGTTTCGTCGCCCAAAACAGTCGCACCAACGTGTGTGTGCGTGCGTGTTCCAGTGAAGTATGCGTAAATGATCCTCCGATCTCTAATTCTAATCGCCTGTTTCGTCGCCCGGAACAGTCGCACCATCGTGTATGTGCGTACGTGTTCCAGTAAAGCATGTAAATGATCCTCACACCTAAAATAATCCTCCGAGCTAAATTCTAATTGCCTGTTTCGTCACCTGAAGCAGTCGCGCCAACGTGTGTGTGTGTGTGCGTGCGTGTTCCAGTGAAGCCGTACCTGATCCGCGGGCCGTCGGACGCCGTGGCGCTGGCGGGAGGCAGCGTGGAGTTCCAGTGCCGCGTGGGCGGCGACCCGCCCCCCGACGTGCTGTGGCGGCGCACGGCCGGCGGCGGGGGCATGCCGCTGGGGCGCGTCCACATCCTCGACGACCGCAGCCTGCGCCTGGAGAACGTGGAGCCCGAGGACGAGGGCGAGTACAGCTGCGAGGCCGACAACGACGTCGGCACCGTCACCGCCTCCGCCACGCTCACCGTGCACTGTGAGTGGACAATTAATGCTTTGTTCGATCGAGTGTGATATCTTTGCGCTCAAGGGTGGTGAAGCCTCCCAAGTGCGCTTGAGTTTCGTACCAGGTGGGGGGTTGACTCGCCTCAGAGCGGGCATCTTGACTATTTCGGCTCTAATTCACACACACACTTCGGGTAGCACTAATGCTCCCCCAGGCAGGCAGCGCCCCAGAGGAACCCATCCCGAATTAAGCTTGAGTAGGACGACCCTGCCAGCTCAGGGCTACTTGTTTTCCATGCTGGCGCTGGAGTCGAATTAAGTGCCTCTCACGTCGCCGGGAGAAAGCCCTACTCAATTACCCATGAGTTACGGACACTGCCACCTCTCAACTGAGGATCATACGGGCCGAGACCCTAGCAGTTCCGAGCCCCCAACCCGTCTCACTCGGCCCATGCAGCACTAACGATGTTGAAAGAGCGTTCGCTGAAAGTCGAAGCTAATAAACGAGTGATTTCAATTCTCTCATTGGAGTCGCCATATTTCAGCCGCCATTTTGAATTTCAAAGTTCCGACATCAGATTTGAGTTCAGCGACCCCCGAAACCCCCACTATCAACTTTCAATTAAAATAAATCAAAAGAAATTCATGTATTAAAGAGTTAATGTATTATCACTTATAGTTCAAATTTGATATGTCAAAAAAATATTTATTCAAAATAACGAAACATTTGATACTTTGAATGTTATTTTGGGTACCTGTAGTCTGAAAACAAGTCACTAATAGTACATTATGAAACGATGATGTAATGATGGGTATTAATACAAGAGTGATATTATGTTACGAGCGAGGAACGAGCAAGTATCGTAAACTTCAGACGAGTGAATTAATACCTAATACATCGAGTTTCACACGGTACTTTTTCTACGACTTTTGCAAGTTAAACTTTTACATTGAATCGTTTCGTGGCAGTTGACATGCAGGATTCATCCAAGGCCACCTAGCGGACAGATCGCTACCCTACTCTCACATGCTGCCGCAGGTGTCTGTGGTTACCAGTCCGCTTGCGAGGGAGTACTGCGCTAGTCAGATAGGATCAAAGTGAAATTACGATTAATTTATTTTAAATAATATTCCACGAAAAAATAACCAACAATAAAAGAAATTAATACTGAAAAGCATAATATGATATCAAATTCAATTTTAATGTACACAATCAAACGAAACATTTACTAGAACGATTCTCAATGATTAATTGTCAATACTTGATTTGTAAACTTCTCTGTGATTGATCAAGAACCTGTATCAATGAATTCTGTATTATAATAAGTATCATCATGCAACTGGTCGCAGCCATCAAATGACAGCATTATAGAATGGGAGTAGAAAAAATATATTTTATGTCAATATGCAATGAACACCTGGGATGTTTCCGTGTCAGTAGTAGTTGTACACGACAAAATTAAAATGGCTGGACTACTACTATAGCTTGTGCGCATACTCGGAGGTTAATCCTACCTGACGCACTGCTGCATATGCACCGATGGGTGTGTATGTGACTATATGTGTGTGTGTGTCGCAGCGCCCCCGTCGATGACGGTGCGTCCTGTGGACGTGAGCGTGGAGGTGCAGCGCGACGCCGTGTTCGAGTGCGCCATGGTGGGCAACCCGCGGCCGTCCATCTTCTGGTCCGTGGAGGGCAACCGCTCGCTGCTCTTCCCCGGCGCGCGCATCGACCGCTTCGCCGCCTCCGCCACGCCCGAGGGCCGCGCCGTGCTCACGCTCCAGGTCGGTCCCCTACATCGCCCGCCCCGCCCCGCCCCGCCCCGCCCCGCCCCGCCAAGGGCACGTGCCGCATCACGCGTTACACAAGTCGCATTAGAAGTACCATATCATTCCACATTAAATCATTCCACGATTTACCTCAGCTCAACTCATCTCATTTCGCCTCACCCGCATTCACTTCGCTCTTCACCATACCTCCCTTCACCAAACCTCCCTTCACCAAATCTCCCTTCCTCATTCCTCCTTTCCCCATTACATCCTTCAGCAAACCTTCCTTCATTATACCTCCCTTGCCCATACCTCCCTTCACCGTGCTTCTGGTCCGTGGGCCTCGCCGTAATCACGCCCCCACCCCCACCCCAAAAAAACAACTTCTCCTACCCCGCTCCACGCTGCAGCACGCGTTACACAAGTCGCAACACATACCAAACCGTCCTACATTAAATCATGCGACCTCCCTTCACCTTAACTCTCTTCACCTGAACCTCTCTTCTCCTGAACCTTTCACCTGAACCTCTCTTCACCACACCTCTCCCAACTCACCTCCCTTCACTCTCACCTCCCGACTTCTTTTCGTTTTAACTCCCTTCATCTCGCCTCGCCCCTCCTCGCCTCTTTTCGCCTCACCTCACTTCACCTTTGTGTTGCTATCTTCATCTCACTTCACCTCCCCGTTTTGTCCTCCATCTTTCTTCAGAAATCTTCACTTCGACTTACTTTACCTCACTTTCATTCAACTGTGCTCCAGGCGAGCACATCTCTTTCATTAACAGCCTTATGACTGCACGCCACCACACCCTTTAACATACCTCTTTTAGTTCACGTCCCTTTGTGTTCAAATTAAAACAGAAGCTACGATCTCATTATCATTAGAAACAATCCGGTGAAAGACTTAACGAAAAGTCGAAACCTGTGCTGTGCTGCAGGCGGTGACGCGCAACGACTCGGGCACCGTGGTGGTGTGCACGGCGGTGAACGCGGCCGGGTCGGCGGTGTGGCGCGCGCGCCTCACCGTCACCTCGCCCGAGGACCGCCCGCCGCCCGTCATCACCCTGGGCCCGGCCAACCAGACGCTGCCCGTCAAGTCCATGGCCGTGCTGCCGTGCCGCGCCACCGGCGTGCCCACGCCCGTCATCACCTGGTACAAGGACGGCGCCGCGGTGCTCGCCAGCCCGCGCGTCAACGTCTCCGACTCGGGCCTGCTGCAGATCAACGGTGAGGCCGCGAACCCTCTCGCTCTGCGCTAGGCGTGTCAAGCCGCGCCCGCACGAACTGCTTGCCTCTCAGATGACACTTTGAAATCTAACTTATACATTATTAATGTTGCCGATCCGGTGGCCGAGATCGCTAAGGCAGTACGTCGAAGCGATCTCGGACATACTCTGTTTAGATCTATAGGAGTCAGGGAGCTAATTGTTCACCTTTCTTAATAGCACTGGAAACTTAATTATTTAGTATGAAATTTGTAAGAGGCTAAATGGGCTTGCAGCAGATATCTTGGGGAATTTTGCGCTGCCCCCGAGTCATATCTCTTGCAATCTCTTTATAATTTCTGATTAAAATTGGAACTCGAATATAAGACAACTTCTCGCTAAACCAGTAATGTCGTAGCGATCTCGGATCGAAGGATCACGAGTCGCGGGTTCGAGTCCCGCCTCGAGTATGGTTGTATTTGTGTATGTCCTTTCACCCCTTATCATCACCATATAGTTTCATCTTCACAGTTACCATAACGTTAACTCCAATAGTGATCACTAATGACCTAGATGTTGAAGCGACTTTAAATTTTAAAAAATGTTGGATGGAGACATGGTTGATGGATTTCCTTTAGTAGAGGAAAAGGGAATTATTATAGCTAAACTTGAATCAATAATTGGCAAATGATTTCTCCAAAATACCGCCATGGGCCACTGCTATAAACGCAATGTCCGCGAACTCTAGTAAGGTAATTACCTTTCCTGCGAACTTGACATGTCTGCTCCACGCGAACGCGAGGTTTAGGGTAAACAACAATGCGCCAGGAAAGTCTTTCCGCAGTAACACCTTGCAGTGTGAAACAGACATGTTGCTGTAGTACGTGCTGCGGCTTGAAAATGTTAATTCTGTACTCATCACAATCATAATAGATGCTGGAAGTGTTGTCCCCTTCACTTGTTTCCCAGTGATGTTGTTGGTTGCTACCAACATAAATGCAGCTTTTAATAGGAGGCCCAGATTCGGTTTACTGCGGAGAGACTTTCCTAGCGCACTGTACTTCCCAAGGCAACAGATGTGAGTGCTGGCGTTGCTAGTAAAGCCTTAGAATATTATGTACAGTGCAAGTGTAGCCAATATAGCAATAGAGTGTAAGCATCGAGGAAAGATATTAGCCGGGCTTTTCTGTATGGTGTAAGTAAAAAGAGATAAATGTAATAAGAGATAAGTCCACGTAATGAGAGATAAGTCACTGCGCTCTGTGTATTTACTATTGGTTGCGTGCGCAGACCTGGAGAAGCGCGACGGCGGGCTGTACACGTGCGTGGCGTCGTCGCGCAGCGGCAAGGCCACGTGGACGGCGGCGCTGCGCCTGGAGCAGCCCACCAACCCCAACATCCACTTCTTCCGCGCGCCCGAGCCCTCCACCTTCCCGGGCGCGCCCAGCCGCCCGCAGGTCGTCAACAAGACCGACTCCTCCGTCACCATCTCGTGGACGCGCAACAACAAGATCGGCTCCTCGTCGCTGCTCGGATACCAGGTGAGACCGCCCCGCCCTACCCCCACTGCCCCCACCCCTTCCCGCCTCTGCCCCCACCCTTCCCCACCTCTGCCCCCGCCCCTCTCCACCTCTGTCCCCGCCACTTCCCACCTCTGCCCCCGCCCCTCCACACCTCTGCCCCTGCCCCTTCCCACCTTTGCCCTCTCCCCTCCCCACCTCTTCCCCCGCCCCTCCCCACCTCTGCCCCGGTCCCTCCCCACCTCTGCCCCAGCCACTTCCCACCTCTGCCCTCGCCCCTCCCCACCTCTTCCCCCGTCCCACCCCACCCCACCTCAAGTCGCCCAACTTCGCCCCGCCCCATCACGCAATGTCTCTCCCATCTCACCCCGCTTCTTCCGCCCTGCCCCACCTCACCTCTTTCAGCACACCGCTCCTCCCCGCCCTACCCTTGTCTGTTCATCCTATCCAATCCCATCCCATCCCATCGCATCTCATCCCACCCCATCCCACCCCATCCCGCTCTGCCTCGCTACGTCCCGCGGCATGAATGGATGAAATAGCATGGTTTATAACCAAACAAACCCTCCCTTTCTTTTTGTGGCATTGGCCGTGTGTCATACCGCCACCGTCTTGTAAGGAAAAACATATAAATAAGTTTTCATCCAGTACAAGTATTCTTACGCCAGCTGCAAACCTACAAAAACTTATTCAAAGGCAAAGTTAGATTCTCGGAGGCCCCGGAGCAGCAAGTTCAAATGGTCCATCCTAACTACAATTGTCGTTTTGCATCTAATGCATATTGGTATGCAATACTATTAATTATTAATCATTTAACCAGAGAAGACATTATTCTCCATTTTTGTCATCAAAATTCTCATCTCAGAGATCCTATTCTGAAAATGAGTTTGTAAAATTGTTTACTGTAAAGTACGAGTGGATAACACTGTCATGCGAGAAACAAAATGTAATCTGTATTATCCGTTTTCGGTACGAGTTCGGATACAAACGAAAAACGCACATTTGTTAATTGATGTATTTTGGAATCGAATTACTTTCAGAACTCTTTAATTGATATAAATTAGTTTTCATTAAAATTCGAAAATAATGAGAAAGGCAATGTCAAAAAAATAGTGTCACAAAATATTTTTAAAAAGTTTATATTTTTCAACGGGGGGCCTAGGGTTCTTAAAAGTCCTCAGGTGATTGTGACTGCGCATGGTGGCTCTTGCAGGTGGAGTTGTTTGGGCGGGAGCAGAATGCAGCCGGGGGCAGTGCTTCGTCCTCATCAAACGGCCGCGGAGCTCACATCTACCCGTTGGGGTCGGGCGGTGGCTGGGTGGTGACTGCGCGCCGTGTGCAAGGGCCTACATACACTCAGCACCATCTCATGCCTGGTGTCAGCTACACCTTCTTGGTGCGGGCGGAGAATTCACACGGCCTATCACCACCCAGCCCGCTGTCTGAGCCGGTGACGGTGGCACCTACTGGATCCGCATGGCCTGGTCATGGAGAGGAGCAGTTCCTGCTGAACGAGGCCAGAGCTAGTCTCCTTGCCGGTCATGTTGTTGAATTGACAGATGCCCAACCTATTAGTTCCACTGCTGTCAAACTTGTATGGGAGGCAAGTACTATTACTTTATCAGAGGAATAAAAGTGTACAACAGATTTATTTTCAGAAACAGCAATCATGTTTCATTTTGAAACAATCCTAACTACAAATAAATGTATTGGTGCAAATTGTATGCTTATTTAATAATCTAGTTTTATTTTTTGTTGTTATTGTGTATACAGTATCAACTTTTATAATAATTTATACCTTTTATCCTCAACCCCCCTACTTGCAGTGAATATATGTAATATTTATTCTGAAATATTCTGTATATAGTTTGAATCCCTTTATGAATTTTTTAATTTTATTTTACGTCAAAAAAACAGTTAAAACTGTGTATGACGTGCAATGAACGCATCTTCTTCATATTCAGCATTACTCTAGGTCTACATCTTTTTTGTCAGATATTCTCTTTATCAGTCACCTCTCTAAGCAGTCTGTATTTGGTTCTGAGAATGTCTGTTATAAAGAGGTTTAATTGTAAATGTAATAAATGGTTTTTCAAAAAATGTCATGTAATATGAATACATTAATGTTTTGCTAGTTTAAAAGGTTACATGAAATACAATTTGATATTTTTATTCTTAACATTAGCTGTACACATGAACCATGCAGTCTTATAAAAGAACAAAGCTTTCATCTAGATCTTCAAATTAATTGACATTTCTTGAAAATCTAATTTTTAAAAATTTTATTTGGTTTATTTACCATTAGTCTACATCTAGTCTTTATGTAATCAAATACATTTGATATATATTTTTTTGATTTATTTTTCTCACAGATACTGAACTCAGAATATGTGGAAGGTTTTTACATATACTCACGACCTCTGGATGGAAGTAGAACTCCTGATTCTGTCAATATTTTGACTGTTCTCCATGCTGGTGGAGCATCTGGGTTTCAAGTGAAAGGCCTAGCCAAATACACCAGATATGAATTTTTCCTCATACCATTTTTTAAAACTGTGGATGGACGACCTTCCAATTCAAGAACAGTTCGAACTAATGAAGATGGTAATACACATTACTTCTTGTTTCACATGCCTACTTTATTTCTTTGCAATGCTCTAATTTTTGTTGTTGTTGTTGAATCAGCCCCATCTGAGCCACCAATGCATATGGAGGCTTTACTTTTAAATGCCAGTTCTGTATTTCTGAAGTGGAAACCACCTCCTCCTAACACCCACAATGGAATATTGAGAAGTTATCAGGTAATTTCAAAAAACAATCACTTATTAATGGTAAAATCATGTTCCATTATTTAATATAATTTATTGAAGAAAAGAATAGAATTCATTTGGCAAATTTTAATAGCAATTCTCATTCATTGAATTATTTGAATGAATTTCAGAAAAAATCTGAATTACCATTATTTCTAATTTTAATTGTTTGTAGGTGATTGTACGAGGAAACAGTGTGACCAATAGTAACAGTGTAAATGGCCCAGAAGCAAAAGGAAACACATCACGAATTCTAACTAACATAACTGTGGGTGCATCTACTCCTTCATTATTGCTGACTAACCTAACTACAGGAGTAACATACATTGTGCAGGCACTGGCCTCAACTAGAGCAGGCCTAGGACCTCCAAGTGCCCCTTTCACATTGCGTCTGGATCATGCATCTAGACTTCTGTTTAAAGATCAGCATCATAGGTAAACACAATCAACTTTTTTTTTTATTCAACATTTAGAAAAATTTCCCAATTACTTTGTGTAATATATTGTATATAATATTAAATGTATTTTATATTACTAGTTGTGCGGGGGGAAGAAGAAGACACATTAATAGGAAACATTGATTTATTCAATAAAATAGTAAGATATAATATTTCGGTTCTGAATAATTATTAACTTTGCTTATTAAAAACTATTATTTGATACATAACATGAAAAAAATAATGAGACTTATCAAATTATGAGACTTATTTTAATAAAATCAAGACAAGAAGAAAAATGTTGAAATAAATATTCATTAACTTGATTTCATGGCACAATTTTATTTTTTAGGCAACCTGTGGGTCATGATCCTAGTTTAAATCCTGGAATGAGTGGCAGTGATTTTTTGACAGAAACATGGTTCATTGCTTTGCTGGGAAGTATGGTAGCAGTAATGGTTCTTTTATTTGCTGCAATGTTACTTGTTCGAAGACGACAATTACTCAGTAAAAAGACAACACTTCCAAACCTACATGGTGAATATTAATTTTTTTTATTTTTGAATATTTGATGGTTATAATGGTGTTTTTCATCTGTGTTTAAAACTAAGCTGAAGTTTACGTTGAATATATAATATTTTACTTCGGTTTTGAAATATGTACTTTTAAAATGTATGAGAATTCTAATTGCTTTCAGAGTATTTTAAATAACTTTCTTTACATACAAACATTTTCTGCATTAGATTCTCGTTCCAATGGAGGAGTATTGGCTACACCACTCAGTCTAAAAGCAGCAGTGGGCTTACCCCACCCATTGGCAAATGCCTCACATGTATCTCTACCCCATGACTCATCTTTGTGGATAGAGAATAGACCTGGACCACCAACAAGTTGGCGTCATTCTGAAACAAGTGACAAAGAAACGTGCAGCATGTCAGAATCTCGCTTACTCAACAATGGCAGTGTTGTGACAACCACACTGAATGATTATGCTGAAACAGGAATGTTAAAATCAGCAGCAAGTCCAAACAGTGAAACTACACCAGCTTATGCTGAAGTAGATGCCACTCATGCAGCCTTAACCACATTTCGTGGTTGTGATGAACGTTGCAGTGGTGGGCAGAACAGCAGTGATGGATCAGGTTCTCCTGCTCCTTATGCCACTACCACCCTTATAGGGAGTTCAAGACAGCACATGAATAACTTGGTAATAACTGATAACCTCTAAGAATTTTCTGAACTAACAAATTATAATAAATTAACATATTTTCCACTGAAACATTCTTTAGCATAGAAAAATTAAGAAAATGGAAACCACTTTTGAGAGAATTTCATTTTCAACCCAAATCAACTCAAAAAAATTGATTCCAGTTGAGAAAGAAAAATACATTACCTATCTCTTATTTTACAGTGGAATACTTAAGAATTGAATATTTGTTCACTGGAAATTGTCTCCTTTGGAACATTTCACTTTGTATCTCAGCCTAGTACTTCATGTTGATTTATTATACTTAGCCTTTGGTTTCCTCTACCAATCATGAGAGGTGATTGAAAATCATAAGTTATAAGTAAAATCTGGATTTACAGGTTTCATACAATAAACTATTATTTTCATTTATATATTTGTTGACATACCTACGTATTGTTTAGATGTTTGAGGTACAAGTACAAGTATTATATAAAATTGACAATATCATATTTTTAACTATTGAACTTGAACGTGTTCTGCATCAGATATGGAGTCAGTTTTCTTTAGTTTGTTGGGAAATTATTATGATCAGCAAAACAGAAACAAACCACACTTTTCATTATAATATAATTAACTTCTCCATTCTTTTTCACTCAACATTTCACTCACTTTCTTTTATAAAAATTTCATTAAATAAAAAATTGTCTTTTGTGAACTATACACATTCTTTCCAAGATTAAAAGAACATTGTGGACATTTCTTGTTGTATTATCTGAAATCAAATAGGCTCCTAAAGAAGGAATAGTTACAAATAAACATTATTATGAAATAGACATTGATTCATTAGACTGATTGAAAAGATTTTAAATATTTTTGACATTGTACACCATCTCATTTTATTTTTGTCTTTAGAATAACATTTTCCTCTAAAAGTTAAAAATCTTTGTGAAGAAATAGACTCCCCATGAATTTTTGCGAGTTAATTTTTGCATCATTAATGTGTTTTTTTGTATTTTGCTTGTAGGGTTGGGTGCAAATATGTCCACCAGTTAATGATTCAGATGATCCTCCCTACCCCAATCCAGCGTGCTATTTTGGTCGTAATGTGTATTCAGACACATATTTCTTCAGTGGTCATTGCAATAATGGACTGAATGGTAATCCTGGTAAGTCTGGAAAATTAGTTGTTAAAAAAATTAAAATGAGTTTAAAAAACAAATAACTGCAATCATAGAAATTGCTAGAAAGTTCCTTCAGTAAATTAATTAATAAAATGATTATTTATTATTAAAGAAAGATAAATTTATTATTATTATTACTATTATTATTGTTATTGTTGTTAATAATAATTGTAGAATTTCAGCATAAAATGATTATACTATGACACATTGTTTTAACATCACTTGTTTAGATAAAACAAACATTTTTCCTGTATACCCTTGTCATTCTCCTGTGCAAATAGTATTAATATTCCAATTTAGTTTAATAATAATTTTTAACTCCCAATTAGAAGTTAAGGAATAATAAAAAAAAACTACATATTAATACAATCGCTCATTTACTCCCTGTTGATTGGAAATCTGAGTATAACTCATTTGACATTAGAATTTCTTCAAAACTGCTGTTAAATACTTGATACATTAGAGTAATATTTTCTTTTTCTAGAATCCTTTAATTATATTTATTTGTTGGATTAAGGAAATTCATTAAAGTAAAATAAAATAAAAAATTGTTGGTGATATGGACTTTCTAAAGTAACTTTATTCAATAAATTACTTTAATTGAAATTTTTAATGTACAGGAAATATGATTGGACCATCAGGATCACACAATAGCTGTCCTGGGACTGGAGGCCCCACTCGCAAAGCTTTTTCTGACGTAAATCACGAGCCCCTTGCAGGAATGCCTCCATCAATGAATCCTCCCATACCTCCTGCAGCTTCAGCTTCTGTGCCTCATACACCTTCCAACACACTGAGGAGAGGACATCGCAATTTGCAATTTATTCGACCACAGGTATAAAGAATTTTGTATTCAATTGTCACCACAGTGTCCCATATGGAATGGTAAAATAAAACATTTAAATAAGATATATCATATATTTATGTTCTGTACAGTAAATGCCATCAATGTGACTTAGTTATTTTCCAACAGGAATATTTGATAGTTCAAATGGTTAAGAGCATACAATACCCATCCTATCCAGGAACCACTGTCAGGTCTTCAGGTTAATACCCAGTTGCTTTCATTACTGAACTATCAAGATGATTGCTGAGCAATAAATAGGCTCAAGAAATAGGCAATAAATAGCAATAATAGGCAATAAATAGGCAATAATAGGCAATCAATAAATAGCAATCTCAAGTCATCTCATTACTTCAAGGTAAAAGCAATTGGACATTAACCAAGAGACTCAAGTTTGAGTCCTGGTTGGGGTGATTAACTCTTTGAATGATATGAAATAATCCTGTTAGAATTTAAAATTCTTTTAGTTAAGTTGGAAGTGCATGGAAAGATATTTTTTCAATTGTTTGCTCGTCTGATTTGAAATGTATCCCACGTTGTAAATAGTGGTGCTAAAACAACATGAACTTTCTCGCCCCTTCATGCAAAATTACTTAACAAATATTCAAATTTTCAAAAAATTAAACACGACCTTATTTCAAAATCTATCTTTAAGGAACCGATTTCATTAAGGAAAAAATCTCTATCTTTAATATTTTAGTCATAGGAAGACTTCGAAAAAATTTTGAACTATTGCAATTTTCAAAAAATCAAGGTTTTTAAAGAAAATGAGACCTGCACCATTCTCTTAAATGTTCTTCACACTATCCATCAACACTGTCCTGAATTTAATCAAAAACAATGGGGGCCATTGTTTTGCAAATATGGAAAATATGGCTAAATGTAAAGTACCCCTCAAAATTAAAATATCAGTTTCAAATTCAAGGGACCACAACATCGGCCAGATCGAATGAGGAATATCAATTTTGGAGAAAATTGGCTGAACGGTTAGCCGCTAGTGTTGTCTACAGACAGATTTTTTGCCATCATTCAATTTTTTAGTATTAAAGACCCACAAAACATGGATTCTGGCTACACCATGTGATAGAGGATTATTTTTTCTAAATTTACCAACTGGATTTATCCACTTTTTCATTTCCAGGGCCCAGTAATAAGTTTTTCTTCCAATTTCTCGTGCAGTATTATACATTACTTTCTCTCTACTCCACAGCGATAAAGTTAAAATAATTACAGTGTAACCGTTGATCAAGAAATTCCCTAGTTCAAAGTCGATTGTACTTTGATAAAATCTACGAAAGACTATTACAATTTCATTGGTAATCTATTGTAAACATTGATAATTACTATATAAAAAAATCACCCCAAGGAAAATCTTCGAAATTCCAATCCTATTACAAGATTTTTAGCATCCACATATAAATATAATTAATAATTCTATTGAAAAATAGGCACCTTTTTTCATATTTGTAATTGTAGTTCTAGATGTTTATTTCAAGTTTGAAATTTATTAATTGTAAAGCATAAATCTTGCATCTTGTGCAAATAAGTCCTGTTGTTTTATTGTAAATTAATTTGATTGTGAAACCATGTATTCACATCTTTGGAAACCAAAAATTCATGAATTTTTGTTACAGATTCAGCGTCAAGGTGGAGGAGTTAGTGGAGGAAATTCACATATGTCTCCAACAAATCCACAGCCCCCTGCTTTCTCAAACAACAGCTGTCCTAGTTCTCGAGATTGTCAACGATTTTCTGACCCACCACCTGATGTAGTTACATCTCCACAGCAACCTCCTCCCCCACTCAACTGTAGAATATCTCCCCAAGCACCACAATCGTGGAAGGGTCAGAATGGACCTAGTGGCGTGAAACCAATGCTTTTATTAACCTCTATCCCTGTTGGGAGTGATGCGTCTCAGACGTCCCCATCAGCACAAGACTTAAACCACTCCACAAATTCATATAATGCTCATAGTCTGTCCAGTTTTGTGGTGCCTTATCCCACTTACTCACCAGCAGCCAGGCATGGGCAGTATCAACCAGTGTATCATCAGTCGTCACGCAGTGAACCTGGGAGTAGCCTAGGAAATACCGGCAACTGAAGGGAAAATTAAGCTACAGTGGCCTATTTATATCCATGGAACTCTGAAAATTGTTCTTCAATTTTCACAAGGAGAACGCTGATGATCTGACTGAGATGAAAATTTTGTCAGGTTATATACTAACGGTTACCCTCTTTCATTTTCAAAAAATGTGTAGTCATTTTTAAAAAGATTTATACATTACTTGGTTAAAAACCGAAGCATATAAAATTGGAAATGGATGATATGTCTACTTTAATGCATTATTTTCAGCTGGTAAAATAGTCCATGTATTACATTATGTATCCCCAACAAGTCACAGTCAGATGGGTTCATTTTGAAATACATTCCAAAGAAAATCATTTTTATGATAATTGTTTAATATTGTTTAATATTCTGAATGAACCCTGGCTAAATATTTCCCTTAATAAGAAAATAACAGTACATGCAAATTTTGTCTATGCACAATATCAGAGCAGAAATACGTCCAAATAGTATCCATTGTACTAGTATACTGACAGAATCAACAAAGAGAGGGAAGAACTAGATGAGTACGCTGTCTTGAATTATATCCATAGTTGTGGTTTATTTTTGTTCATTGTAATGACTTCGAATTATATTGAAATAAAGATGATAATAATAAGTTTAATTATATGCTTGTGCTAGACACAATATGAGCATGAAATTTTGTATCATGACACAACAAAAAATTGGTATGAATACAAAGGGAATGTATTTTCAGATTATTTCATGAAAGGAAATATTCCATTATCACGGAAAATATTTGTTATAGAAGTAAACAGCAAGACAAACAAAATATTATACAATATAAAATGTGATCAGCATGATCTTTTAAATACTACTGCAAAACATACCTCTATGTTGTGTTTCTTTAGGTGTTGAAATTGTTTCAATGATGATTCCCCTTCTCCTTCACCTCAACTATTTGTACTGTTCGTCCCCATAAAATTTAACCGTAATAAATATGGTGGCCATTTTCTGATGAATAAAGCAGACAAATAATGAAATGGAAGTGTAATGACATTAGAGCTTCTTCTCCTCTACTTCTGTAATTCCCAATTGAAAATAAATGTCATTTCAATAGAATGTTGTTTAACATTAAACATATTATCAGTTAACTGAAATAACTCTTCAACATTTCAGTTGTTTGTTCCAGGATGTTGATATTCAAAAGATGTTCAATGTTTCTGTATTGGAATTCATTGGTGTTTATTATATGTGAAGGTATATTAAATCTGGAGTAGGTGTTGTTAACATCATCTATCTTGAAATTGTCGGCATGTCTCTCTTCCATACAAATATTTCAAAGTCTTTAAACATTTATTCTTTCATTACAATCATCACTTATTTTCTTCTCTTTGGTGTTCAACATGTCTATGCATTGTATCCCTCAGACTGTCATTGGAAATGTCACAATTTGTGTCTTTTATTTAAGTGAGTGAAATACATCCAGTATTTTAAAGATGGGGAAAAAGAAAACTAATTGTAGAGCTACATATCAGTGTGAAAAATTGTAAATAAAATGCATATACTACAACTTTCTCTCTACATAGTCCATGGAATATGCTGTTTCAGTCATAGAAAATGACACATTTGTTACTGAATCTTAGTGCCACATAAACATAATAAAGATTGTAATAATTGTTCCGCTGAAGATGTCTATAGTTATCAACTTCTATACTATGATTTATGTATGTACATATCATGACATATATGTGAATAATGTGAACGAATGAGTGTAGGTTAGTTGTAAAATGGCAGTCAACTTATAGTTACCCCTCTAAACTCAACAGTGGTTGATTCTTGCAACTAACTAGCTGCAGAAAGATGGTAAAGAATATTGAGAAGCATGTCATAAAGAAAATTTCATTATGTGGATAGCTTTTTTTGATAATATCAACTTAATTTTAAAAAACTAAAGTTTTCCAGATATTTTGATGAGAAAAATTATTTATTGTTACTAAGAAAAAATTAGTCATTAAATTTCACCTTTACCAGTTCATTAGTACTAACAATTCTGGTCATTTCTCAGTTCCAGTGATATTCTCAGTTCAGTCAGTTGCAGAATGGTTTTGATGTGCTAAATGCCACCATCAGTTGTTCATGATGACCAAATGATGATAAATTTCATCTTCATAGAAAGCCACAAAATGTACATAGATTTTCCTGCAAAACTGTACCCTTAGTATGTTATAGTACTGCCTTGACACAATTATGTCAAGTACATGTTGTTTTCCTGTTCAGAGTGCAGGATTTCTGGCAAGTTTTCTATATATTACTCAACTTCTGAGTATTCTTTGATACAACCTGAAATATGCAATTTCAACCACATTATTATTTAACCATAATGAAACCAGCCCTTGTGACTTTGTCTAAGTTTATAATTTGTATAACATTACATTGCAAATAAATCATTTATATATTTCATGAATATCAGGCAAATATAAGAAAAACAGGTATTTCTTGAATTCCCAAGAAAATCCCTCCCTGCATTTTGTTAAAAATCACATTGTCTCATTTAGAATTAAGAAAGATGACTAGTCATTATATATTTTCAATTTGTCTTCCTTGACTGCAATTTATATTTTGAAAGTGATGGCAAAACTACCTTAATGCGTATTGTCATCAAACAGAGTAAAACATTGAAAGTGTTTATATTTTTATAAAACAATGTTTTCTGTAAATTTGTTGTATGTGTTGTAGTGAAAAACTAATAAAGGTTAATTATGCCGCGTACCATTTACTTTGCTTATGTAATCTAAGTAAAGATACAGTTATCATTCTTGTCTAGAGGTAGTTTATTTCCTTTTTAAAAAAATCTCATAAATTAATATTTAAATTAATTTGAGAATGCCTTTTGAAGTATTTGATGTTCGTTTTTAAAAGCACTCTTCCAGACCTTTTACAAATTTTATTTCATTGTAATAGTTAAGTATCAGAGTATTTATTATCTGTTTTTAGTAGGCCTGTAGGTGTACAAATTCATGAGCAAAAAATTGAAATAAAAAAAAGAGGTGTCTTAAGAGAAGGAATAAAAGAACCCAAAAATTAATTAGGGAAAAAAAGATAGGGATTTGTGATGTTGACCACTTCATCGTTCATTAATTAAAAAAGAAGTTTTTAGATTTCGAACTGAACCTGAATGTTTTTAATGCTGCTTGAGACCAACAAGAAAACATTTTATTTGGTATGAAAATTTAGATTAAAAGTTTCAAATAAATTACATTTAGTACATTGTTTCAGTAGTTTAATTTTTCACAATCTATCAATGAAAATTGGGTAAAATTCAAATGTGAAGTTATGAAATAAATGACTTTTCTCTTCTTTAAATTACTTTGAATATAAAATGTAATTTATTAAAAAGAATTTTCAATAAACTAATGAAAAATTAAACAACTTTTAGATGGTTTAGAAACTTGATTTTTGCACTATTGGAATGCCAACTTCTTGGTAACAATACAACTTCATTGCATGCATTTAACAAAGAAACGACTCTTATCTTAGTGTTACGCTAAAAAGCATGTGTGACACAACTCTTTGCTAACTCCAAAACTGAAGAAACTTCAACTTCAACTCTGAACTTAAAAATGTATTGAGATATACAAATTTTGTCTCTCTACTTTAATATCTTGCAAAGATCTTAGCGTCCGGCTTGCTGGGTCAATGGGTCACGATATATATAATCCTTATTACCTTTATAATGGATTATAGAATCCGCAGACTATACAGCGCTGCTGGGAATCTGAAATTAGAATGATTCTAATTCCTAGTTCATTACTGTTTGGATTGACTAAATGAAAGATCACTTTCTTTTCTAAAGAACAAAATTTACCAAAGTTTATTGTTACCTTTTTGCAAACAATATAGTGAATTTAATACATGATTTTAATGTTAGGCCTTTGATCAAGATATCTTTGAATTTAAAATTTTATACCGCGGTTAACTTATCTATTCTTCGTTGATGTCCCTCGAAGACTTCTCAGTCGAAATATCTTGCGAGCTTGCCGTAGTCCAAAGTTCAAAGAAATCCTCTTCTGCTCCTATCCAAGATGGTGTCAAACTATCAAAATTATCAGTCCTGATTACGTCCTATGACATAGTCCCGAAACCTATAACTCGATTACCACTCCCGACGAAGTCCCAATTTATGCATGAATATTACTTTCACATGCAATATCTGCAATATTATTTGCTGTCCTTCAAATTTCACAAT